>CAJDYZ010009023.1:85952-99585 GCA_903986555.1 Heterotrigona itama
TGTACATATATCTCTTTTCTGTATAGATGCACGTATATGTAGTATCTTACGTAAGGATCATACTTCGACATCGCGTCTGTACGTTCGCGAACATTGCTATCAATTAAAATATATAATTCGTCTTCGATAACAGCTATTAACCTCTTAACCGAGGAATATTTTCCAGGAATGTTGATGAAGTGGCTGTTTTTATATAACGATATATAAGGTGTGCGACGAAAGTCATAATGAAATATGTCGTCACGCCCATACACGCATGGTTTACCATTTGATAGTTAAATTGCAATTATATCAAGTAATATCGCTATTTTAAAGATCTACGTTTTAATTATCACAGCGTGAAGAAGTATGTGTTTTCCAAGCAATTGTTACAGAATTAAGGAAACTCTTCGCATTAAAATTGAAGATGACCGAGTTTACAGTTAAACAACAGTTTATTCTACAGACCACACTGTTATCTTAATATCTTGTACCAGTGTATATAGGGTGTTTTAAAAATGTTATCACCAGATTATAGATTTTTATGAATTTATAGAGTTTGAGAAAAATAAAAAATGAACAGAGTACAGAAACAGTGTAGAAAGATATACAAAAACAAGATATAAAGAAAGATAATTGTCATAATATTAAATTTGTAAGTATGTAAAAGTAAAATGTTTGTTGATATTTAGAAACGAACTTTCACCTAGGTTCCACTTATTCAATTGCGCTCATCAAAAATATGAAATTGTACAAAGATATGCAGTCTAGCCATAACGAATTGTTTCGTCATAGTATCGATTCTGTTCTATTTTCACACGAGGAAAAGTTTTATCCTACCAGGTTGACAGATCAAAAAGAATCGCATCGATCTTACGAGAGGATCGACTGTTTTTTTTTTCAACAAGCTGCGTGAACATCGTGAAATAATATTTACCGTGAGAAAATCACGGCGCAAACGCGATCGACGATCGTAAACATCAATTTTCACCGCTTTTGAATTTCAATCCGCACATCCTATTATAACTGCTAATTATAATAATTTATACGGGCTATGATACAATCACGTCGTACACCGAACGACAATAATAAATGCGATCTCTGTTAACGATCAAATATTTATGAACAGGTACGATTATCGTTTTCGATCACTACGCTGCGTCGCTCTCTCAACAAGCGTGCGTACACTTTTGAAAACGTCCCGACAGTGTTGCGAATTGCAAAATTAATTTCCCTCTCCTCCTTCCTCCCCCCCCCCTCCCCCTCAAGCTTGTCGAGTGAGTGATATCCCTTAAACGTACACGGCCCGAGTGATTTACGCAATCGTCCATCGATACCGGATTTACCCAGCTTTTAATTGGTTTTAATATGGCTGACATTCGCCTCGGCCAAAATTTTATTTATACATTGGCCCAAATTAACCGGATGTCGCCGGACGGATTTATGGCGAGTCTCGTCGACTTCAGCGCGATTCCTTCCACGAAAATCGCACGCGAATCCGCCGCACTCGAGTTGATGAGTTTCATGCAATCATACATCCGAGTATTTCAACTATTGACGAAGGAAATCCGAGAATCACAAACATTTCGTGACTAATTTATTTATTAGTCAATGTTATGCAAAGTCTTAAAAAACGACGATGTTTCTTATATTTGTTAAATGAATCAGAATAAAAACCTATATAAGATGCATTCTTTCATTATTATAATTACAATCTCAAACGTGTATTTATAATAATGATCTCAGATGTAATTTCATTATTATTATACTGTAATTATGAAATAAATATTCACTTTATTGAAAAGTTTTATATAATTTTTCAAGAGATTGTATTCCCTAATTATTTATATAATTCTACTAAGAAACGTAGTATTCTGTATTCTAGAAACGATCTAATTCTATCTAAAAAAGTTAATTAAAACACATAAAATATTCGAAATTTGACAGATATATACAGAAACTCTTCAATGACTGTAGATTTTTCGAAGAGTTTCTCACGGAGAGAAGATAGAACACGTATTATTGTGTTACGTGTTTCTATGTATGATTACGACGTTAATCATAGTTAATCGTCGAGTCATCGTGGCTTGATCTGAAGATAAGTCCTGTTTTCAATTTGAAAGTTACGTTTGCAGTTTTTCGTCATTTTTGAAAAGAAGTTACGCAACCTCGATCTAAACTCGAGAAAAAAGGAAGATCCTTAGGAAATCCAAGGAATAGAGTTAACAGTAATTGTTATGGGAACTTCAGCAATCGTGAAAGTAAATACGTGCTCTTTGTCACGGGGCAAAGAAGTTAGATTTCTGATACGTGGTGACCTAGAATACTAGCTAGTAGCGTTGACAATTCGCATGGTATGATCGCTGCACGTGTTTGCAACTTGACTTACTCACTGCAACCCGAGTGCTGAGAGTTACCGAGAAAGTAATTAGCTACACCACGATTATCTTCAATTGACTAATATTGTTTCGCAATTAACTCGAGTAAAGATACTTCGTTTTTATCAATTATATCAATTACTTTTAAAAATAGATCGATCATACATGTCTGAGAATCTCACTCTTCGTCTTATTAATTATAATTCTTATTTATTTTATTATTATTCCTCATCAATATTTGCATTATACACGCTTTAATTGGATACAAATGTATCAAACTTCCTGTAATTTAGTAGCACTTTGATTGCGAGAATTTGATATGCTACGAGGATGAAGTATGAAGATAAGAAAGAGGGTCTGGTAAAAACATGTCTTCATTAGAAAATAATGGTACAAAATACGCTCAGAATGTCGAACATGTAATAATTAAATTGCTAAGTTCTTTGAAAACTCACATTTCGAATATCTATTAAATAGCGATAGTATTGAAGGGTTTAATTTATTATTTTATATTCTTATGTAACTGTACAATTAGACAAGTTAACGCATTCGCAGCCGCTGACGTGAATTCACGTCTTTGAAAGTTCTTCACTTCAAACAACAGATCGTTACAAGGCGTTACGTTTCAAAACAAATTTTCCAATTTTTTTGTCCCTGTGTCAGAAATTTGCAGCAAAAATTAGTTCGAGATTAGTTTTACAGTATTAGAAAAGCGAAAAATTTCGTCCGGTCGCGAATGCGTTAAGTTGGAAACGACGAATGTAAAGGACGAATAAGTATATTTTCTGCCAGAGCGAAATTGTTCCTCAGTATTGTCTCGAAATGAAATTTTTCGCATTTTAATTTCAGACGAACATGCACGCGTCGTTTCCATACGACGGTGGTCGCAGTAGTGGCGGAGGCGGTGGCGGCGGAGGCGGCGGTGGCGGTGGCGGCGGCGGCGGCGGAAGAGGCGTCGAGTATGGCGCTGTCCGCCGTCCTGACGCCCTTCTGCCACCCCCAGGCCTCGACCAAACCGACCTCGTTCTCCACAGCAGCCTCGTAGACGACCCCCAGGTGAGCGACGATGTACGTAATCGCAACGCATTTTCTCTATTATCGTTCTACCGTTGTTGCACTCTCCGATCACTTCATTTCACCAATGAAAATGTTTATATTTCAATACTCGTAAAAAATTGTTTAATCTTTCTAAATTGTTTGTAACACTACGTAACAAACGGCTGTCTTAACTTACTGTAATAACTTACAAATTTATTGTACAAAATGTGATTTTTATTACGTACAAAGGAACAATCGATAACTATGAATGTGTAAGTATTCAATATGTAATATTTAAACATATTACGATGCGGTCATTAACTGTTGGAAATTATCTGACGTCACAACAATATCATCAGTTATCAAGTACTAATCGCATATAGTGTTAACATCATTTCGTCAAGTTTACATAACAGAGATTTAAACGAATGAACTTCCGTTAAATAATTTTTTTAAAAAATAATTCTACGATCTTTTCCTTTTAAATTTGAAATTCTTATAGCGTCAGCGAGAGATTTAAAACGAATATTAAAATTAAAAAATAATACTGCAGTTTTCTCCTTTCGATTAAAAACGTTATATTATTATTTGTATTTGCTTCGATCTCTTATATATTCATTACTATTTCAGAATACAAACGTAGACGATGGAGGATTCATGAACGACCTGCCTCTCCTAAAAAGTAAGTAATCTCCTCCAATCTACCGCATTATCGACAATCGTTGTAAGATCGTGTTAAAATCATCTTCAAATTAAATACGCTTATCCCATATTATCGCGAGAATCTTATTATTCGTTTCCATCTTACCAGTTTCGTCCCGGTTGAACGCTCGTTATCAAAGGTGCTACTTAAATTTGCCGTCTTATCAGCCAGTGTTATCTCGTCGACGATATCGTTATCTCAGTTTTCAAAGCTGTGCAAGTTCTAACACCACGAGCAACGAGACCCCGTCAAAGACCGATAAATGGCGAAGAAGTGACATTATCCCGGCGTGGAAAACGTGTCCGTCGCGCAACCGGAAATATAAAGTCGCCGTGCCGGTAACTCGTCGCTTTTAATTGGAATTTATCTGCCTCGGTGTCGTATCGACTGCTCGTCCATGAACGGAGTTCTGAATTTCAAACCGAGGATGAAAAAAAGGAAAAAAGCGGATGGCCATTAATACGCCTAGAACGGTCGTGATTGCAAGGAAAATGAACCGCGACCGGACGATCGTTGATCGTTCATCGGTTCCTCGTGGTATTTGGAAAATCGAGAATCGCATATGATACAAATCAGTCCGCTTTTTCCATGAAATGCAAAATCAATAGAAAAATCGTTCATATCGTGAGAACGTGGCGCGTTTAAATTTCACAATCATAGCCAGATTTCGAATGTATATATTGGGAAATTAACGAAAAATCTATAAAATGTGCTTTACTATTAGAATATTGGTATTACAATATTCAATGGATGAAACAAATTTCTAGTTAGAATCATGTTCGTGAAAGTATAAGAGTGAAGAATAAAGAGTAAAGAATAAACAATAGATAAAAATATAAAACTGTAATTGATTATTGAAGGATTGAAATACATGACCGAATTAAAAATTCTCAAAATCTTGACTTGAATTAGAATCTTTACTATAATTTAGAAACCTGTTATATCACAGTACGATTTTCATTTTATCTAAAATTAACTAGACACTGGATTTGATGATTTGAACTGTAGCTTTAATGGAAAATAAAATGAATCGAGTCAAAACAATATTTCACAGAGGATAACTGAAATCGTCGATACATTATTTAGTTTTCTCTCAGCATTAAAGTAACTGTAGTGCACTGAAAACCACCATCGTTCCACGTTCTAACATTTCATAAATCGTTGCGCCATTTTCATATATCGACGTATTGCACGTGAAACAACAACATGACAAAAATGAACAATTACAGTTTGCTAAAGATTAACTACACTTCTTCTACGATACAGTACTTTGGCAGTTAAGATAATCAGAAAACAAGCTACCCATAAAGCAAGTTATTGATTGCCAAACAAATTACTCGATAATAAATTCAATTATCCTGTCGGCCGGAAGACATCGCTATAACTCAGCGTGTTTCGTGAAATTGACTTTTCATTTTTCAATCCTCGCCAGAAACAGGCTAGATAGCATCGAACTAAGGTAAAAGTCCGTACGCCATTGATCTAATTAAAAGTTTATCTTCGCAACTTGCCCAATAAAATCGCTTAGCCGATAGTGGGTCGCACTTTCACGCAGATCTTGCCACTGATTCTCAGAACTATAAATGTAGAAATAAACGATTTCTACGGTTCGTAGATTTCGTTTAGTTTCATTCAACACGTAACTGGATTATCGGCTTCGTTGCGGTTAATTTTATACTAATAATCGTTGGATTTTCATGCATTCGTGTGAAATTTGAAGAGATGCAAAATTTATACAATATCCAGAAACACAATATAATATAACATAATACAATTATATGTCGATATCATTACTCAAAGATTTATGTAATTTTTTTTTTTTTATTGTCTCATTATGTTTTTAATGCCGCAAAGGAACGGTTTACTTCTATTTGCTAATTCGACGTGAATTAAATTACGTGAATAACACTCTATTGCTAGTATGAAATTCTAACGAGCTCTCAGATGGATCATTAATTTTAAACCAACAATTATATCACGCGTTGATTCAATTTTTATAGCCATGTTAATTATCAATGCGCCGATCATTTATTACTTCATTGTGTTGCCAAGTCTGCATTTATTTCTATTTACCATTTCGGTGTGAATTAAACATAAATTGAACCGCAAGTAATAACCATTAAATTAAAATTGTAACTCCGCTTAAGAATTCAATTAAAATTGAAAGTCCACTTAAGGCGTCAACGCGGCAGCACACGTACGAGCGATAAAATCCTTCACGTTGGAATTTCAGATTGTCACTTCAAAAAGTAGAATAGAGGCACGCAGATGGCAGAAACTGTCCAATACGCACGTATTGCGCAATGTTGAACCAATTATTCGAAGATGTCCCTGTTATAAGGAAACTTGCACTTCGATCGATCCTCTGGATCGCGATCGCGCGTGTCGATGCGAGAACGTATCGCAGCCAGCTGAACATACACGTTGCGAAAGTGTTACGCGAGCCGACACGTTGGGTTTTATTCTCAGGTGTTTTTCTCCGCGGGTACCAAAGACCCGCCATTCTTTCGAGCTATAGTTATATAATTAATCGCCAATGACAGGGTGAAGTTCCTTTTGCAATTGGGCCAGGGAAATTTATACTTGGAAGAGTAGAATAAAATGGAACTTTTTTTAGATAATTAAAAGGAAAATTTACTTGACAACTATGAAAGTTAAATTTACCTTACAGTTGAGAGGAAAATTTATTTCATAGTTATGAAAATTAAATTTGTTTTATGATTAGACGAAAAAATTTTCATGCGTAATTTACAGAATGGAATAGAATTTTTCTTATTAGACAAGACTAGGAGCAAGACTTATTTATAGTTGAGAGTTTTTCAGTTATTGATTACTAATGGTTGTAAGTCATCAATGAACTGTGAACATTCATACTCTAACCTAGGTAGAGAACTGAATTTATTTTATAACTAGATAAGAAGAAGAACTGCAAACTCATAATTAAGCAAAAAAAAAAAAAAAATTAAATAATTTATTTTATTTTCGACTGGTTGTTTTTATAAATACGATTTTAAAAGTAAAACCTAGATAGAAAAACATATCGTCCAAGAATATTCAGAACATTTTGTATAATTCAACTGCTTCGAATTTCCTACATAAAATTCATGGAAACTCGCGATCTAGTCATCAATCGTCACATTTTACTCTTCGAACGTTCGACGACAAAACACACAGTAGTAGCGACCCTCGACGCGATCCTTGATTCTTTCAAACGGAAAGGGCACAATGGCGGAAAAGGTGTTACCGGTTCGAGATCTCTACTGTACCGTACAGGCTAAATACGTTTCGTCGGGGCGTCAGAGAGGTGCGAAATCGAAATAAAACTGGAGTGGATGCCCGCGGGCGGATCGGATTTCGTTCATTGTCATTGTAATTTCTTGGCGGGGCGCAGTTTTCGGGGCGTTACACACCATCAGGGGTATTACCTACAGATGGCTGTTTGTTCGAACGTCACCGTGGGTTATTATATGCCTCGTTACATGCCCTGTGACGGGCTTATTTGGCCAGTTTTCCCTTCCCCTATATTTCGCTTCCCCGTCGCCATTGTCCCTTTGTTTCCAACCGCGTATCCGACATTGTATCGTCGAATTTAGAAAGGTGTATCCGGACGCGTGTTCACTTCAACGTGACTTCTTTTCTTCTACCCTTACGCGCCAGAGTTCCACGCCGTCTTTCTACTTGTTTGCTTTCCTCTTTTTCTTTTTTTTCTTTTTTTTCTTTTTCTACCGTTGACAATTGTACAAACAAGATGACAACTTTCGTGACAAAATTCTGGGAATGTAGCAACCGAATTCTGTATTTGTTCAAATCCATTCTCCAGGTACTTGAATTTTATTTTTTGTTTAGATCAGATTTCAACATGAATTTCTATTGTATGAACGACAAATCATTAGTAGAGAGAGGAATTCTAATACGAACACCAATTATATGAATCACATGTTCGTCTATATAAATGAAGTCCTACAGTAGTCTCTTTGTAAAATATACATATATGATTATTGATTCTTGATAATCCTCGATTAATTTAATTTACATTATTTCTCACTGTTATAATGTAACTCCGTGTTACACTACGTTAAAATTGTTGTATTTTTCTTCGAATTTCATAATTCTCAATTCTCAGGTTCCCAGTACAAAATATCCTATCTAAAGCTTTATTAGTTCTTCTTAAAAAAAAATTTTTTGTTTTTCGCATATTACCGTTTCCTTCGGTTTTTTATTGTTAATAATATAATGTCGAACATTCACAAATGTGTTCCTATTGTAGAAAAAAAATCGGAGGTATTGATGGATTACAGTGACAGATGAAAGAAAGTTTGAAATCATTGATATAAAATCTTTTTTTGTTTCTGTATGAAATACTCGTCTATTCCAGAATATTTTTCTCCTTTATAATTAAAGTTTGAAAAATTAAACTGTTCGGATAAAGCTTGAATTTTATTCGACGTGGTACATTTTCCCCTCGCATTCTCTCTGCTTGCTCAAAAAACTCTCATTCGTCACGTGCGCAACTTTTTGCATTTCAATTTTATAATTTCGATCCGTTAGATTGAAAAGTATCGCTCCTCCGCCCACGTTCTAGCAAAAACTAGTCTGTCACCGTTGGAATATCGAGCCGATCGGTAAGAGCAACGACAAATACACACAACCAATGGTACAACATACGCGTTCGGTTTCTCGGAAGCCGGTTATACAATTACTTGCAGCTTACCTTGGCTCCTTCGTCACTCCTCGACGTGCTCCAGTTTAGCTGTTTAACGTCGCTCCAAGACATACGGACGAGATGAATTTTTCTCTCCTCGGTGCCTCGAACTGGAAGAAATTCAAAATTCGAACGTTGAGAATTTTATTCATTGATCGAGAGAACTGAGAAACTTTTGCAATCGTTGGAGAATAAAGAAATTAGAGTCGTAAAGGATATATTAATCGAAGAAAAAAAACTATCGCTCATTTTTATATCTCAATCTTGCCTCCATTTTGGTAAATAAAAAGAAAGTTTTAAGACATAAAATTTTAGACATAAAATTGGAAGAACGAAAAGTTATACTAATAAAACTTCTTTTCGTAGGTGAAAAAAAATGTTCTTTTTCTCCGATCGTGTTAAAAAAAAATTTTTTTGATCAAAAATGAGTGGAAGAATTTGGTTTTGGTTTGCTTAACATTTGGCGGCTCTAACTACAGGCTATGAATAACTACTTGGAAAATCATTCTCAATTCACGAGTTCATGTTGCATCGTGTAATCAGACATCTGTTGACATCTGTTTTCAGCGTTCAGGCGTTATTTCGGTTATAATCTGTTCCTTTTTAAGTAGGTCTTACAACTGTATTTTACAGAAAGTTTCACACTTATCAAATTCTCTTTTACAATACTTCCAGCAAATAGTCACAAGATAATCAGTATAATAAGTAATAACAGTCACAACAAATAACCCAAAAATGGTCAATAATAATAAACGAGGGAAATAAAGAAAAGACACAATCTTGAGAAGTTGGAAATGATTAACCTTGGAAAACACGAAACTCGAAAAATTAAAGAATTTTCTAGTTACCGAGGTTTGCGCGAAGCGAAAAAGAAGAAGAGATTCCCAGGCACTGGATAAGGAATGGAAACGAGTTTTTGTGGTTAATCAGTGATCCTTCGTCAACGGTAGCTCTTGAGGCTGGCTATCAGAGCCCACAGCCGTATTAGAAACAATTAATCATTCAAATGAGGCCAGCGGACGGCACGCTTTTACTATGTTAATGATTTTTCTAATTTACCCGGTCAACGGTGTTCGGTCAATTAACTCTCGTCGTTGCGGAACCTCTTACGGAACCAGCCACGTTACGCATTGCGCTGTTAAATTACCGAACGAAGTTCTCGCTGGGTGTTGCCAGGCCCGTGGACAGTGCTCGAATCTGAAAATTATGCGCGCCTTTCCACGTCGAGCCCGGCTTGACTTATGGCCAGAATTGTAATTTACGGTTCACGAAGGACCGAGCAACGTGTGTTTTGGATATCGTGAGAGTTGTCAGATGTGTTTTATTAGGAGGGCATTATGATAATATCGTTTCAATCTCTCCGACAAACCTGTTTCGTCGCCCCGTACAACACGCAGCCGTTGTGTCGTCTCGTTATCGCTCGTAAATGAGATCTTTTATTTGTTTCAATGAGTCGTACAATTTGTTACCCACGAAGTTCCCCATTTGTATAATTTTCTTTTTTTTTTTTTATACGACAATAATTTGCGAAATCTTTTACTTTTGTCTTTTGAGTGTAATTTTTCTAATATCGTCATCTAAAATCGTCAAGATCGATCGAGTTACACCTTAGTGAGTGTTAAAGAATCAATGGCTTTTCACGTCGAATAATTTGGTTTGATAGTTGATATTTTACATTACAGATATATTCTGTTCGATAAATTATTTATCTTATTTCAAGGCAGGAAAAACGCCGAGCTCAAATTCATAGTTGTTTAATTGTCGGATATTAAAGATTACGTCATGCACAGGAAACCTGTTCGAAATGAATCGATTTCTATGCATCTTTTTCTTATTTGATTACATTTCTAGCGGTTGGTCGCATTACCAATGCTGAATTTCACATTAGAATTCCTATCTCGTTATCCCTATCAGCTTAAGCAACACCCAGACACTTATCCTTTAAAAATTACGCAAGACCACTTTTTAGTCGACCAAGGATGTCGTGCCAAACACAGAAATTACAAAAATTTCATTCATAACATTTAATTACATCGAAGTAGATACGTGCAACCGTGTTACGCTACAATCTTGATCGTCATTTATCTCATTTAACCACTAAACTCCGACGATAAGATCTCTCGCTGTCTCTATCTCTTTCTCATAAAAACCATCTAGATATATAAAACCATTTGAACAATCTTATCCTACTACAATCTGATTTAATGATTCCGCGATAATCTATCGAATCTACTAATTATTATTTTTTTTTTAAATTCAATAACACTAGAATCCACTTTTTAGACGTCTAACATAAATTACAACAGTCGTCTACAATTAAACGATACAGTGGAAATTTTGTTATGTTTTGTTATATAACTGCAATTCATACTGATTCTCCTTTTTCATTAGCGATCTTTTTTGTTCATACAATGAGAGTACAAATAACCAGTAAACCAGTAAAAATTCATTTAATCGGGTATCGACTAAAACTTGTACTTGAGAGCCATTTCTTCAATCAACATTTATACGCTAGCAAATACATTTACGAAACTGTTCTACGAAACTCAATCTACGAGAAATATGAAGAAAAAGAAAAAGGAAAAGAAAAAATTCGAAAGAAACTCAATTCCAAGCATTCGAAATTCAATCCGAACTAATATAGAACTATAAATAAAGTCGGGGACACATTGCCGCGCTCTGCAAATCGATTTCAATCGAATGAAAATCCAGTGGAGAAGTGGCTGTTTGCCATTGTGCTCCGTTAGCAAAACGAAGCGGAGTTGTCGCGAGTTGGTTGGATGGATGGACGGATGGAGAGCGGCCACCATCTTTGTGCGAGGGCAAGCTAACCTTCGTAGAATCAAGGCCTAATGTAATTAACGAGGACCAGTGGCGCGTTGCCCTCGGGGCCAGGTGGATCCCTGCCTCGCGAACACCCCTGCGGTGCGTTGCAAGGGTCGAAAAGTCACACCCCAGCCGCTTGGTGGTAACCAATCAAGGTCGAGAGATAAGTGAACTCGTTCCTACGCGGCGATTGGTTAAGTTTCCGGCACGTTGATTGCCCAGGAAATTGTGCGTGCGCCGGGGATGCCTGCACGTGCGAACTTTGGACCAGCCCGGCTCAAGGCTATTCTCACTTTTGCAAATTAAGGGCTCGAAACGCGCGCACGTGCAAACGTGTGTATGCAGGTTCAGATCATGCGGGCTCGAGATTCCAGACTGGTCGGACGATAAAGATCTGGCTTGATGACGAAGATAGAGACGATGAGAATTCTGCGAGAGTGTAAATTGTCTGAAACTGATTGGTTTGTACCACTTGCGAAGAGGAACAGATACACGCAGTATACGTGCAATTAATCGACGATGGAGATAAGATTTGCAAATAAAACGTTCCTTTTCCGTGGTCCAGAATTGTACTGTTTCAATTTTTCAGTACCATGGTTCGTGAATGAGTATTTAGATATATCTTTACACGAGATACTGAAAGAAAACAGCAAAGGCTTATACTACTTACAGTGGAAGAACAAACAAATATTTAATTAATATACATAATTCTGCAAATGAAATATCGTTTTCCTGTAATATCTACAATTATATTTATTTTGATAGCGTTTTGATAATTGAATGAATATTGAGAGAAATGATCTGATACTCATAATTACAATGCTACTTGCGAAGAGCAGTAGACAGTGGCTTGATCAATGTAGATTTTAAAGCTCGAGTAATTTTGAAATTCTGTCAAATTAACAATCTGCACATAAATAAATGTGGTAAATCATCAAATACTTGGTAAAACACTTGTCTAAAATTGTAATCTCTGAAATGGTACGGGAATTAATCTCGGTCACTCTCTTACATCCATCCAAGCTACATGCTACTCGGAACTAATCACGCAGAGTGTCGATAATTTCTCACCATACCATGAGCTCATGAAAAAAAAAAAAAAAAAAAAAGAAACTAATACGTGATTCCGTGCTTCAAAATGAGCAAGAGTAACGTCCGTAATGGAAATTGTATTTGAATAATCATTCAGACACGCGCTTATTTCGACTTTGATTGATAACCAACCGCGTAACACTGTGAAATAAAAACACGACTAAATAAACGATCGGCTCCCGAGAGTAATTAAAACATCATATTGCTCTGGAACGGGCACGTACTGCTTGTGTACGTAACTCGTGAAGGATTATCTAAAAGGTGTGATGGAGTATCGCGAGTTGTGTCTGTCGACCGAGTGCAAGGAAAGTTTGACGTCTATTTACGTAACGTTGAAATTCAGCCTTGAGCGGTGAACGATCCTTGGCGCAGAATTGCAAATCGATCTGCGAAATTTATTGGAAATTTGACGTGCACAGAGACGAACGTTCGTCTGTCCCTGTGCAACCATGGTATCTTGTCAATCATAAACAATTTAATTATGTATTAACTGTAATACACTTTTACCGTTACTTTTCGGACGAGACAAACTTCTTTCCACGGTTTCTTTAAATTATGACTGTGATCAATTTCGTAATATAATTAATTGAAATTTCAGTAATATTTAACGACTTGAAGAAGTAATTACACTCGCATCGTACAACTCTTGACAGCTCTTTGGTACAAAAATTAAAATTAATTTCACTTTCCTTCGGCTATCCTCCTCTGAATTGCGTGATTATGTGACTTCCCCTAATAAGCGATTAAGCCATCATTGATCATTAGTTGACACAACGTCATGTGTCAAACGAAATGACTTCCAAGCGCCATATTATTCAGTAATAACAGTACCAAATAATTCTCGATCCAGATAATGGAATCGGAGATTAAAAAAAAAACTTCGTCCCTCGAAAATTCTTTCGCATTTTTAATTAC
>CAJDYZ010009023.1:114818-127319 GCA_903986555.1 Heterotrigona itama
CGATAAGGCTCGGGAGTACATTCCATAACTCGAATTTCTCAAATTTCCTTCGAGACAATCAAGATTTTCGAGACTCTAACAATTTCCAAGACCGAATTAATCTATTACGACAGTCGAGAGTTTCGAGTTATGTACGAAATACATACATAATGCAGATTTGGGGCTATTCGAAGTGTCCACAGCTACAGGCAGATCGAATGTTTCGAGTTGCGTAAAGCAAAATTCTCGTTACAGTTTTACGGGGCGGTGGTGGTTGAAATGGCCTGGTGCGATAATAATTATGCAATTTACGTCGGGATAATCGCGTGTTAATGCACGCTGACGATACATTTATCAGCCAGTGTTAATTGCGGCGAAGAAAGGGCCGTGATGTTGAAAGGACGTATACGCGTACATGTTTTTCGAGTAGTCGCGAGAAAAAAGAAGGGAGCCAACGATACCGTGTTAATGACTCTTGACACGTGACGCTTCGATTAAATTTAATGGATCTCTTTAAGCAAAATGATTTCCGTTTACATAACGGTACGAAATTCTCGGAGATGAAAATTTATTAAGTATCTCTGATTTTTTTTTTTTTTATGTAGGTTTGCAGTAAGGGACTTAAGTGTAGAATTTAACAAAAATTTAGTAATGATTTGTTCAAACTTTATCAGTGTGTTTTATATGTAACATCGAGATCAAAACAGCAATTTCTTGAATGCTTCATTAAAAAGTTGTAAGTTGCACTTGCAACGTAACGTAAGCATAAAGCTGTGCGTGTTGTTCTCCACTTTGTGAATGCAATATCGTTGACATTGACGCAAGCATTCAATTTACGGAAAGAATCTTTGGTAGTGAACTGAACTGAAACTGTAATTTCATTTTTATCTATAAAAAACGCTGACAAAGTTCAAACACTGAAATCATTGAACGCACTGTAGAATCTTAAAAAATTCAAATAAAAAATTTAAATGAACGTTACTTAGCCACGTGGTTACTAAACTTTGACGTGATCTCAACGTAAATCTAAAAGAAAGAGAAGCACTGATAAATCTCGTCTGTCAAGATCAAACACAAACTCCAGCAACATAAAATGGCCAGAACGTTGGTCAGTTCGCCAAATCGGGAATACAATAAACCGGAAAATAAAAATGTCGAATCCTCCCTTTCAAACTCAATCAAAGCTTTCAGTTCGGCTAGTTCTACAATGAAACGTCAAAAAGTACAAAGAGAAACGTTTCATCGTCCGTGAAAGCAGTGGACAGGTTTATCGTGCTCAGTAAAACGATATCTGATTCCCGAAACTGTAAGTGTTCACGAATTACCGGAGGAATTCCTCTGGAACAAAAGTACGCCTGTACTAAATCAATAATTCTAGTTCTATCTGACTGCATCGAGAATGGAGAATACAACGCGTATAAAATAAATATTATAAATAAAATGTGATTGTATCAAGAAAACTAGCATTGAAATATTAAATAACTATCACTTATATAAATGTAAGCAAAATTCTAAACAAAATGTACGAACTAGATTGTACAATAAATTATAGGAAAAAGATTTATAATCAGAATTTCATTCACCTATAATTTGATAAAAATTCAATTATTATAAATTTGGTAGTGTCTTTGTGGAATTACTTTATGTAACCTTCGAATTACACAGAACTGTAGAGAGTTAATGGTTAAAAAAGTACACAATAAAATCTATGAAGTTCGTGAACAAGAATAATGGCATATCTATTCTCTAAGACATAGAATGTTTTTTTGAAATCGTTGAGTTCAATATTTTTAATACAAACGATTCTCGACGATTCATTTGATTTGTTCAAATTATTTTAAAGAAGCTCCGATCTATTACTCCCTTCGATTCGATTCGAGACGAAATTTATTACGCGATAACTTAATGGTCACTCGGAATCATTAAACTGTGAATTTACGTCTAGTCTAAAAACCTCATGAACAATCTTCAAATACCTATCAATGCCTTTTAATGCCTCGTATTACCTTCAAATATCAATTTTGAATCGCTCTTGCAATAACTGTGTAATGGTCGCGACGAATAAAACCATTGCAAATCGCGATTGAATTACGCACTGTCAGGGACAAGCAACTGTCCGGATATTTTTTTTTCCTGTTTTTTTTTTTTTTTTTTCAGTAGTAGTATATTTCGTAGCGTGGATCCTTTCGGCAGCCTTCTATTAAAAATGAAAAAGAGAAGGAAAGAAAAAGGAGGAAAGAGCTGTAGCGGTAAAGTGTATTAATTGCCGAGCGAAGCGAAAGATTACCGGATGAACCGGCTACTCGAGCCGAACAAAGGTAGCCGATGTGTATAAGTACGTATTACCGTTATGTCAGTCCACGAATGATGGATGAACAGGGTGTGTTGAGAAGTGCTATCGAATTCACCAACATGTTCCGCGGAATACACGCATGTTATACGTGCGTATAACTGAAAAGCTTGTGAAAAGTTTAGGTTGCTCTTCAAGTAGAAATGCTTCGTCGTTATTTTTTTTTTTTCTTTCTTTTTTCTTTCAGTACTTTCGACTTCTTTCCCTTGTTGAAAATGTTTACCCTTCTTCGTCCGAACATTCTTTATTGAGTGAAAACAAGGGATTGCTCTTCAGAGAGAAGTGTGAATTTTTGATATTCTTGATCCCTTTCCTCGTTAGCTGTTTACCCTTTTTTTCGTCTGAATGTCATTATTGGTAGATTCAGAGTCGAGTATCGCTTTGCATATTCAGATAGAGTTGTGAGAAGGAACGGATGAGAGTTATTGTATAACGGTGTATTCGTGTGAAGTGAAGTGTATAAAAGAGAGTTGAATGGCTTAAGAATTATCGTACGTGTCGTGTTTTCGAGTGTATTCGCGTATTTAACTCTGATAATTCCCATTTTTTTAGAAGTTCAAGAACGTTTGTAAATTTAGGGTCAAGTGTCCTTTTGTGCATCTGAATGAGAATACTGTATAATCGAATGTAAAATATAATGACTTAAAATATCCTCGCAACATGAGAGAAGAAATGATAGGAACATCCCACGTGAAGTGAAGTGTATAACAGGATTAGTACGAGAGCTGAATGACTCAAGAATTGTCTCCTCGTATTTTTGTATTATTATAACCGTATGTACTTAATCTTGAAATCACTTCTCTGTCAAATTCTCGAGAACATCTTATCGTACGTTTAATTTTTTATCATACGATCCAAGCGGTGTGTATGATCGTTTAGAAGTTTTTGCGACACTGTGAACGTGTATGCCTCTGAAAGCATTCTACTCCACAATCGAATTACAAAGTCAAGTTACTCAATCTACGGATGACACGCGTAACTACGGATTATGCTAATTTCCTCGTTTCTCTTCTCTACCTATCTCCTTCCTCCCGGTTAGCTCGTCGTTGGTTTCCTTTTTCTTCCTTCAATGATCGCGGCACAGATGATTAATAGGGCAATTCCATTTCGAAATTTCTGCGCTTCTCAGAGCGAGCCTTCGTTTGGTGTTCGAACACGTTTCGGTATCGTACAACGTTACATTTGAGAATGAACAAGCAATTTGTATAAAGAGTCGTGTGAATGCAGAAAAATATTGTGAAAACGTGTAGCACCGAGGTTGCGTAATTCTTGAGAAATATTTCGCTGATGCATTGCAACAACTTTTTCGCTGATAGATTTATTTGTTCCTTTGGCGTGTCTTTTTGTCTCTTTTCGTGAAATATTGCGAGATATGCAGCAAACGCGCCTTATGTTTAGAAAATGAAGGAGAGAAAAAAGATCGTTGCAAACAATTCTTAAAGAATATGTACACGCAACTTTTTTTCTAGTAAATTTATCTTTCTATGGTAATTTAAAATATTACGATACGTGATGAATGATACGTTTTATGTTGAGAAAGTAACAGAAAAAAAAGAAGATAAAAAATTATTGCAAATAATTGTACCAATATTTTATTATATAGCAGATATGTCCTATTATAATACTTATTGATACAGTTTGTCTTTTGATCACGTTTTGTAGAGCGAAGTCCAAAAACGGCGGACGTCTGCTTAGGGAAAAGTTGGAAAAAATTGGCCTAAACTTGCCAGCAGGAAGAAGGAAGGCCGCCAATGTCACGCTCTTGACATCCTTAGTGGAAGGTGAGTTAAAACACTTGTTGAACCTTCATCTTTTATAATTAAAATAAGAGTGAATTAATCACGTAAGAATTATCAACCAGTTGATGTAAACGTTTACATTCTTCTTTTCCTTTGATATCCGATACGAATTACTTATACGAAAAGATTAAGAATTCAAACATGTAAATCATAAGGTGCAATTATTTTAATTTGTGCCGAGCATAGTGGATCAAAGGCGAGGAAATATTTGCATTTGCATAAATAATGTTATGATTAATGCGCGATACGTGTTATGTTAATATCAACATTAGGTGATATTAAATTGATTGAAACGCGTTAACGAGAACTGATAAAAGTGAAATTACAAGCATTAATTATACAAAGTGTCGACTATGAGAAGATGTTTATTTACTATGTAATTACATATATTAAATTTAAAATCAATTAACATTCGTATTCCAATTAAAATTCTTTTCCAAAACAAGTAAAAAGAGCTCTGGAAATACGAATATCTCGGAGTGTTACTATCGTTGCAAATCGTAATCGTCGTGACTACACGCTACACTAAATTATAATCCAGTTTAATAATTTCTACGGCATCGAGATCATTCTGATAAAATCGTTCCGCGTAAATTGAATGACATTGAGTACATTTTAACGATAGCTGAGGCACACTAGCGAATAACGAGGCTAAGTCAATTCATCAGGATCATTTCTACAAGATGTTCAGTGTTAACACACGTCGAAGCAACGAGATTGAATGTATAAAAGCCGATGTACCTCGGTAAAGTTCCAACGACTCCACTGGCGGATTGCTTGGATATTTGTGAGAACATTGATTATAATTTGTGATCGATCGGTTCCTTCTTTCATGCCACTAACATATCGCGAAGAACAGCTGAGGTACGTGTAATCGATGCATATTTCAGCGGTCGGTTTCTCGATGTGAAATATCGTCGAGGTGATAATTATTACATTATTAAGCGTTTATCTCGTTAAATAAAAAGATAATGTTGAAGCAATTAAATTCATTAAGAGGAGATTATTCAATAGTTATGACGCAGATTCCCAGCCTCGGATATATAACTGATAGATCGTGGATTGGTAGACAATATAAATGTACAAAATACTTGTTACAGTATTTAGAGAGTGACAGAATTCTCACGAAGATATTTGAACGTTTATTGTAACATGTGTAGAAGAACTTTCGTGTAGATATATGTTGTATGAAATATTTTGAAATTTCAGTGACACTATAATTATAATATATTGGTAAGGTTTGTAAGTGGATGCTAAGAAATTTGTAAGATGGAAGGATTATTAATTACAATGTAATTGTGGGCTGTTCGTGATCCCTGTAAAAAATATACCTTCGTCAATTATAATAATGACAGTCAGTTCTCATTACGATATTAATGAAATGTGAAAATCTGTTTTACACGATGCACATAATAAACTCGTTAAGAAAAATATCCTATAAGTACCCGATAATACTTCTATCGATTATAGATTCTGTTTCCTTAAAGGCATTCATAAAAATCGAGATCTGCATAAAACATTATCAGCGTGCATCGTGCGTTCCCAAGCTGTTTATTTCAAATCGCTGCAGCTCGTCGGACAATAAATTTCTGTTTCATTAACTGTCACGACGGAATTTCGCTATAGAGGAGCAAGAGAATGAGGCATGTGCAGCTTCGCTTAATAACACACAAACCACAGAATCAATTCTATGAAGTCGCCGGGACCCTATTCCCGGGCTATCCCGTTCACCGATCTAATTAACTGTCTGGCAACGTAGCAACGAGTTTTCAAACTCGTTTCGTCGGACGCTTAGAATCTTCGTTTCTCGATGGCGTTTCGAAGACGGAAGTTAATCTCGAAGATAACCCGCTCGAACAGTCGCCGTGTGTTTCTATACCTCGACCGGTATTCTTTCTCTCCCCCTCTTCTCTTTCTCTTTCTTTTTTTTTCTTTTTTTTTTTTTTGCTTCTTCGTTCGACATGTCATGCAGATGTAATGTACGAGGAAGAACATAACGAATATATTCGCCGATCGATAACTATTTGAATAACTGGAATAAATATATAGGAAACGATATCGTCGAGCAAAATCTAATTAGATATGTGTTGCATAACACCTAACACTGTCGAGGGATACAGCCTCTTAATTGGAACTCGTTCCTCGTTTCTTTCACGGTCTATGAATCGATCGGCCAGAACGTCGAATGCGCCAGTGTTCTTAATTCTTATTCGCGCGTTCGTACACGTTTTATCAGCTCCGATATTTCGCGCCACCGCTCTCACTTTATGATATAACGTAGATTGAATTCGGATTTATCAAACAGCAGGCGAGATTCGTTTGTTTGGAAGTTTGAAGCACGTAAATATAACGTTTTGCTTATAACATGAATATTTCAGGCATCGGAATTATAATATTAACAAGTGGAACTAGATTACAATGTGTATAAAATTTGCATCAGAGAAATCAGAGAAAAATGGGAGAGAATATAATACAATAAAAAAGACACGACACATTTCTATTTATGAAATTCATCGAAAATTAGTCAGTAACGCATGGTTTTGAAATTAGAAATTTTGTTTATTTCATTGGCTTTGGCGTTAAATATTCTATTCATTTAGAAAGAAAACAGCATCCAAGCGAAAAATGTAAGTCTACAAGGATGACTATCAAATTAGAGTTTCGTGAGTCGGAAACTATCACGGAGGAAAGGAAAATGTTCCGTTACAATGGTCATAACCGTAAATAATCCAGCCAATCCGAGGTGTGCCGAGCTATCGTAAAATTTTGAAATGCCCACGGTCGAATGTTAAATTCATTGAGTGATATAATATTTCGAAATAACCACGTGCGTCTAACAGGTACGCGTGCTTGTGTGTGCGACAGCCGTTGAAAGAACCGGCGGAGTGCAGCGAAAGTGTGGGAACCTCCTCTCGAATAGAGGACGTAAACGTACCAGGTGTATGGATATACTTTGCCCGTGTACGATTAACGTATACCTGTGCGTGATTCATGCGTAAATTCGTGTCTGGTTGCCGCGCAGTGACGCAATCTACGGTTATACACACGACGAAAGTTTGTTTTTGCTGTCGGCAAAATTTGCGCTCCACCTGGCGCATCGCGGTCTTCCACGTGGAATCCAAACGCGTTTCATCCCATTTTAATTTATCAGCGTTGCGTAAGAACAATCGATTGTTCAGCGTTATGAGGCGAAAAATTGAGAGAAAAAATTGCCATCTTTGTTTAAAACTACGACAAATGTTCGATTCCTGTTGCAAATTCTAACACGTAGTTTTGTCTTATCGTTTATCTTACGAAAATTGATCCGATGATATTCAATTATCAAATGGAATGAAAATTTCATGTAAAATAAAATCTAGTAGAATAGAAATTGTAATCGTTATCATTGCTAAGAATTTTTTGAATTTCACTTACGTTAACATTGTATGGAAAAATTCTGCTTACTTTCAAGTTACAAATACAAATATGTGAAACACGGCGTAAACACGAAATCAGAACACCTCGTACACGGACATACTTTCCGTGCATCGATCGCAATCGAGAGGGTTTTCGATACGGCGGCGAAACCGCAAGCATACTCGCAGCTATCTGGACACCGTTGTCTGCAGGTACGCGGAAGAGAATCCCTCCCCCCTGAAATCCTTCCCCGGGTTATCGAGACACGTTACACTGAGAGCGACCGCATAATTTGCGGTCGCTCTCAAAGATTAATTATCTCGAGTAGGCCTATCGATTATTCCAACGTCCGTGAAATCGTGCTATCGTCACCGTTTACCGTTCTTTCGCGTCTTCGTCGTCTTCGTAAAAATTCACGAATGAACTTTATATAAAAAAAAGATCTCGATGTAAGGAATTAATTCGATCAAACATATACTATAAAATGCACTTAGCAGGTACTTATAATTCCTCACGAATATATTCACATAAAAAACTTTTTATTGTGTTATATATAAAACATTCTGATATTTGATTACTGTAGTAAGATTCGGCTATAACAATCCTATTGATCAAGTTTGAAATAAATATGGCAATATATATATATATAAAAATATTAACAAGCCTCAATATACAGTTTTGCATACGTGCACACATGTGTAATAAATATCTTATAATTTGCACGTTTCCAGACTCGAGATTTTATCAACATAATCATAATAATCGTCTCTCATCAGAGTAATAATAAAATTCGTAAAAGTGTCTTATGTTTTATGTAAAAGTTGTTCCATGGTAACTCGCATGAACCACTGCGTACATCTAATATGACAGATATTAAACACGAGAGTGCATGCTTATAATATAATTACCATCAAAACACAAGCAACTTGAATTAACTAGTTGCTCATTACCTGATAATAACACCCACTCGTGAAATGCTTCTAATTGACAATTATACCTACCAATTATCCAGATTAAGCTCTAGCTATCTTCACACGTTACCATTTATCTTTATAAATAATTATATTTGAACTTTAATACGCGTTTAATTTGATATTGTAAAAAAGAGACACGATTCCTCGACTACATCTCAATTAGTATTATTCGATCATTCATTGCTATTTTACGATGCTAACTATCAAACTAAAACGAAGCAGCGCGAACAACGAGACGAGGAAGTCCTTTAATCGAATCTCGCCTCGACCACGTCGTAATAATCACGTTGATTTTTCTCGATCGAACGTGACGCTGGACGACGTGCATAGTAAAGTCATCAAGTAAAAAGGTTGATCGTTAATTCGCGAGTCACGTTGCTGATTCGTTCTCTCGTATTCTCCGCGTGTACCAATCTGCAGCTCGCATCGCTGCAATCACCCTCATGAACAATCTGTGGTCCTCATCTGCATCGCGCATTGAGTTGTCCCGCTATACGTCTTTATCATAGATTATCGTCTAGATTGGCCGCCATCTTTCAAGGGAAACATTCAAGGGACAATTTTTCGAACGATCGAATCGTTAATAGATCGTTACGACCACTCGTCCCGACAATGGATTTCGTTTAACTCGAACCCCCAAACGGGACGAGTACGGTTAATTTTTACTTTCGCGTCGTTGCTACTGCCTCTGTTGATCGAATTTTGAAAAACGATCTTTCCAAAATTTTTGCTTATATCGGGAAAATTTGAAACCAATCTGAAAATGTATACAACAGGAATAGCGTGAAAGAACGTACAATAAGCCTGGTTTCACTAGGTATTGTCGCTTGTTCGTTCGTTAAAAATGAAATAATTTATCAATAATATTACAAATACTTCGATTTTTTTACATTTCACAAAATTACGGAATTTAGATCGAAAATATTAAATCAATCCTGGAAATATTTTTCTATAACCACAATATCAAAATAAATAAAAATCTTTATATTTTAAACTGCCAATGAAATGAACATTAATCCTTGATATCTACGCTAAATATGTAGCTGCGTTAAATATTTTATGGATACACTTTCAGATTTGTCCCAACCTGATAATTATGATTGTCGTTGCAGTGTCAATGTGTTCAACAAATGTTCTAATATTTTCATAAATATAAAAATCAATTAGCTTATTATCTTCATCCTGTTCTCAGAAAGGTTCCATTTCAGTATAATAATTGAACACGATTGAAATAGGGAACACGGTGAATGGAAAGGGCAAACCACAAAGAACGTTTTCGTAAGAAATCTATTACCGCGTTACATAAAAAGAAACGATCTTAACATCTCGCAACTTAACATCTCCCGTGGACTAATCTCACGTAAACGCGTGCGTTTCTCGGCTCAGAAACGTGACAGAGATATCAATTCAGTTAAAAGCGAATTAAAAGAAGTTACGAAACACGCGATCTGCGACAAGTTCTAGTATGCAGATCACCGATTATGAAGCCGTGTTCTCGAAGCCGAGACCGTACTAAAAGCTAAATGAAACGACCTGTTGCACTTTGTACGTGCATCGCGCGACTTGCGTTCGCGATTAGATCGTCGATGTTCGACGACATGAGGTTTGATTCAGGCTTCGTTCAAAGATCGATCCTTCCCGGCTTACACGCGTCTACGCTGCTGTAAAGTAGAATCTACATGGTGGTTATCGACAATACCGAAATATTTCATTCGCTATTTGTATTAGCTATCCTTACGGAAGAATGAACGTTAATCGAAAAATAATCAAGACCGTGAAATCCATCCAGTAAATGCATTGATAAGTTTAACATTCGATCAGTCAATGCACGTTTATTTCATAGGAAATTAACTCCATGCATTTTGCATGTTTTCAAAAAGCGACTGGTAACTGGGAAAGAGGCTATAAATGTCAATAATGAAATTTACAACGAGAAATTCTTTGCACAGGCGTTGTGTATTTTCGACATGCATGCACATTCAGTTATTTCAGAATTAATGTGATTTTTCTCCGACAATGAGAATTGCGTTTGAAACAACTGAAAATGTTACTATCGAAATTTCATAAAATTCCAATAGAAAACTTACACGAAGATGATTAATTGTTGATGAATAATTTTGTAATTTTGTAACGGACGTCAGTCGATGGTTTCAAAAGGGACGAGCACGATTACGACTTTATGTATAGATATATGCTTCTTCAAAAAATAGAAGCAGGTCTCTTTGAACACTGCAGCAAGTGGGTATAATTTTTGAAATGACATTTCACCATGATTGAGATTACAAGGCATTATGTAAATTGCCATTGATAGTGAAACGATTTTGTAAGATTTTCGATTCGTTTGTTTCACGGAATTCGCGCTGCACATCGAAATAGAAATATGTTGTAACATTGTTTAACTACGTTGTGTAAAGCGTGACCATTATAATCGATAATCATCGCGTTCATAATTTGTCTTCCGCACAGTGTCGTATAAAATTGTTCCATTAAACGAATTCTAACTTGGGTAATTTAAACCTCTAATTTAAGAACACTCTCGTTCTCGACAGAACTAAAAACACTTTAGATAGAATTTTAGCGACTCTCGTCGAAAATAAAAATTACTTAGCTCGACAAAATCAGTCCCAATAGATCGGCCTAGTCAAAAATTAATTTCGATAACAGTAGGTCAACAAAACCAAAAACTCAGTTCCAAATAAAAAAAAAAGAAAAGAAAAAAAGAAAAGGCAATTCCAGTAGCTCGAGAGAATTAAAAATCAAGTCTCTCTCTCTCTCTCAGCAGTCGACTAAAGGCTTTCGTTGGAACGTAGCGAAAACAGCAGCACGGTGGTAGAAAAGGGGTAACACGAAGAGGCAATTATCAGAAGCATTTTGCATACTTTTCAACCGCGTGAAAAGGAAGAAACGCCGGAGTCCCGCGAAATTGGATAATTCGTTAGCTGCAGGTGGCTCTCTCGGGCCAGTGTTCTCGATCTCTTCGAAACCCGCCGAAACCCGGCAGGCCTGCGGGTGGTTTTATCCGGTTGTCGATAATAGCGCCCAGCGGGTCCGTTCCCATCTTGCACGAGACCGTGCCTGTACGTACCTAATTACCCAGCCATCATCGACGACGAAAGCGAAAGAGCGAGGAATACAGAGAGGCTGGAACGAGAACGCAGAGTAAAGAGAGAGAAGTGCCGATCGACGAAGGGAATTGTTCCGAAAGGGGAGAAACGGACCACGTGCTGAAGAGAAAGCACGTATGCCGTTTCATTATCGTAAATTAGTTCGTTCCTGCGGCGGGGAGCAATCTTGCAAACGGCACGCGCGGGATGGTTTTACGTTCAGTTTTTGTTTTAAAATCGGAGTATCTTAGCTTTTCGTATTCCTAGGTTCGTAACATATGTATTATGTATTCTTATTGACTTTAAGACTGAGATAATACCCGAAGAATTCGGTTCATCGGCGATTAAATAGAGTGGGTAGTTTTATACAGAGTAACTTTGCCACACAGATAAATCTTTAAAAGTTTTTACAAAGGATATTGGAAACACGTTTTTGTATACTTGACACATGTTAGATCTTAAGAATAAATAATGAAATATCTAAATTGATTAATAATACATTGAGTCGATTTAAAAATCATATTGTGAGAATACTGCAAATATCTCCTCGAACTGCAATATACAATATAAGAACTTGGAAATGCTTGTTCTATCGCTCTCGATGCTCAATTACCCTATCTAGAAACGTGTTTGAAATAACCCATAAAGTCCAAACATGCGTTAGAATCGTGCAGTAAATGGATTTTAATGAAGGCAGATGAATAATGAAATTTGTAAGTTCCGATCGAGAAGATTTTATCTCCGTTCCCCGTCGTAAACGAGCGACAAAAAATTCGTATATATTTCCATACGATCGGCGTGGTTGCGTAATTCGAAATTCCGTAATTCGAATATCGAGGCGTTTTATATCTTGTCTTCTCTCCTTTTTCTTTTTTTTCTTTTTTTTTTTTTTTTTTTTT
>CAJDYZ010009040.1:9181-23545 GCA_903986555.1 Heterotrigona itama
TAAACATACTCATTTGAACAAAATTTATACGTTATTGGCTATAATTGACTGAGCATGCGCTACTGAAAAAATAATTTTAAAAACCAATACGACTACCTAAAAAGTACGATCGCAAAGAGTTAATTGCACGTAAAATTATACAAAAAATCTTATCATAATGTACATGTTTTTTACATTTTGTTCACTTCTCACAGTAATGGAAGTTAAGATCAATTCATTTATAAAATCTAATCTAAAAATAGTACCCAGCACGTAACAATAAATTATGCAGTTCAGTCTCTCGATTAAACATAGCGATATGATTTATAGAAAAATTTACATATTTTTGAAACTATAAATTCGATATGTAACACCACAAGCATTATATATATATATATAAAATATTAAAAATTAATTGAATTGCAATAAATTTTCCATTTGCCAAAATTTGTAATTGAAATTTATCTAATTTTGAATTCACTTTTCCTTCAGACTGTGACACGATACTATAATAGTATTATCGAATCTGTATTAGGCTATGCATAAAGAAAAGCTAAAAAAATATAAGTAAACTTTTTCTTAACCTTTTCGTAATATATATACAGCTTTGATAATTCTTCCAGTACCTCATCATCAGAAACTATATTTGCATTATTTCTGCAAATATACATTAGATGATGCTTATTTACATGTATATATGATGATTATTTACAAATGGACAAATGCAAACACACGTAGGATGTCATCACTAACACATTTTTCGTTTTTGATTTGTAAATTTTTCATGTAATACCTCCACGTCCAATTTACATCAAACAATTGTTTGAGGTAACGATATCGTCTTCAGAAATCATATCCTGAAGAGGAATACCTTGTTTCTGAAACAAAATGTTTAAACATATAAACAAATTTACTCCAAAATCTCTGGATTTCATTCAGAAAAATTTATACTTACTTCAATGACGATTGTGGAGGCCATATTATCTGTGTCGTGATACTGAACACCTACATTTGCTGCTGCTATTGCTATAGTACGAACGGTATTGGTGCTGGTCGAAGTTGTGATGTGCTGGGTAATCATGGCATTTTCGTTTGCTCTACTGGAACCATTACACTCTTATATGCGTAAAATAATGAATGAGACACTGTGTTTGCTTTCCATAAAGAAATATAATAAAAGGCTGATATATAAAGAGACTTACTTTCGTTTCTTTACTTGACCGGAATGAAAACGTCCACCTTCGCCGCGAATTCTATTCATTGCGTGTCGATGTCGAGATTCATGAAGATATTTCTGTAAAAGAATAATAATTTCATATAGAACACACGACTGAATGTATGAACACGTGAATACTAAATGCATGCTTACAGGTCTTTCTTTAGGTATCTTTCCTTCAGCTTCTAATTTAGCCCGCGCTTGACGACGTTTCAATATGCGTCTATATTGTTTAGCATTTACATATAAAGGTTCTTCTTCAAAAACCTCCGCATTTGGCAATGCTACCCTTTGAAATTGCGTTTGTCCGCTATTTCCTGGCACCATCTAAAACAACAAAAATTACAATTACAAATGCTTAAATATCTTAATATCTTATTTGGCTTGTTATGCTAACTAGTTCAATTTTACAAAAAAACTAATTTGTTTTGTACTTGTTGCTCTATAATCACTACAAGTCAGTATAATATGTACACAGACTATGTAAGTGAAAGAGACATTTTAATAGTAATCACCATGACAACATTTCCTGCCTGAGACGCTGCTGCTGTAGGACTTGCTAAAGGTTGTACTGGCGTTGTAGTTGCTGCAGTAGTTGCAGTTTGCGACGTTGCTCCGGCAATGTGCATAATACTCCCATTGATATTAAGTACTAGACATAAAATGAGAAATATTAAGTACTAGACATAAAATGAGAAATATATAAATTTTACAATTTAACGAATAAGTTAATTATAAACTTCCATACCTGTTGGTTGTGCTTGCTGAACTTGACCTTCTAATTGTACTGGCTGATAAATATATGTTTGTCCATCTGGAGTTTGAATGATTTGAGGTGTTTGTGGTTGTTGAATTACAATTTGTTGGCCTGTACTAGTTAAACTAGACATTGGAACAACTTGTATCTGTCCATTTGGTGCTGCCACTTGTATGGCTTGCGGCAACATCATCGCTTGACCTCCTTGTCCCATCTGAACAACTTGAACAGTTCCTCCGGCACTACCAACTACAACTGCCTGCCCTTCTCCCAGTTGCTCCATTGTAAATTACTGCTGTTGCTAAACAGAAGACATTGACCTTACAACAGAAAAAAATATGATATAGTTATATTGAAAAGCAAGTTAATAGTAAATTAAGTGTAAATCCTTCAATGAAAAAAGAATATTTAGTGCAATCACATATATGCATATTTAATAATGTAAGAACGAATTTGTGTATACACGTGAACTCATATACATCAAAGTTATATGAATCATGTAAGAAAACTTTCGTGTTCGTTGTAACAAAACGAAGATAAATAAATGGAATGCGTTAAAAGGTTAAAGTTTGTACGATTTGTTTCACTCTGTTAATACAAATACATTTTGTGTCTCGTAAGCATTGATAAAGATCGCCAACGTGGCGAGCACATAAAAGTCTGAAGAGTCCACGTGCAGAACGTTAAATACATAGAAAAGAGAATCGAGGCCAGACAGCAATCATCACCTTCTGTCGGGCAGAAATCGCTCCCGAAGGATATTGAATCCTGTTCTCGGTGGCATAATTAACCTCGTATTCTCGTGAGCATTAACGCGCGACGAACATCGACGTGCGAAACAAAGGCCAAGTCTGCTGTATTGCATTCGGGACGCGGTGTGCTTGGCATGGAACGACGCGAATTTTGGGCGAGAAACGCTCGTCTCGACAAACATGGCCGTGCAGAAAGACTTTTTCAAGCACAAGAAGACACGGATTCGCAGTTGAAACAAATCACAAAACGAAAACGCGGTTAATCGTACAACGGTGCGCGGTCGTACGCGTACCCCGTTGATGTTTGATAATTTGTGGACTTACATTGGATATTTTCGTGGGCACTTTCCCAATGATTGGTCGGCAAATTGAGGACCAATGGTCGGCGATAGAGAGTCCTCGGCTCTTGTGTATTGGTGGCACTGAACGGGGGGACCTGCCAGTCCGATAGCAGCCCGATGCCAGACCGGTCGATGCCCCTCCGCGCCGCGACGCGCCTAACCAATCTACTGGCTTGACTTATCCCCACCACCTACTTCCCGCGCTCTCATCAAACTTCGCGCGTTCCTAACCGCTTATTTCCCGCTTCCTTTTAAATCGATTTACTGATGTACCATTCATAATGACCGCCATGAATCCTTCACGCTCTTTTATTAAACAAAATAATTCATAATAAATTACCTATAAAAAAAACTTGCAACATTTAGAAATAAACACTTCGAATACAATAATTGGAAAATATAGAGCGCGAAATTGTTGGAACATTTGCACACAAAAGAAAATATACTTTTCCTTTTTTTAATATATTTCAAGAGATAATAAATGACCAATATTGACAATATTGACACATTTCATATGTTTCTATGTATGTATATGTTTGATCATAAATTAATTCGTTTTTACAATTTTTAATAAACTAGTTAGTAACGTAACAAGTGCGGCTTAAACAATGTTTAATCATTGTTTATTATTGATTACAATTTTTATTTATTATTATTCACAAAATAGTATACAATTTTACAATTTATACTATTTATTGAATTCATATAAATCAATAAAGAGTGATAATGGAGTATGATAATGAATTATAAATCATGATGACATAATTTTAAAAGATTATAAGACAATTATAAGATTAATAAATTTTGATAAACAAAATACATACAAGAAGAGATGATATGTAAAGAATATATTAATAATATGTGTAAATATCACATGTGTATATTTAAATTGGAAATTTCTCTCTTGATATTGTACAAACATCTTTCTGCGAGAATGTAGTAAAAACAAAATAAAAAGGACAAAACGTGTACAATATAAAAAAGACAAAGATGTGGTTGTTAATTAAAATATACATTTTAATGTAAATAATGAAACATATTCCAGTCGCGTTTATAAATATTGATTGTTACTGAGTCTACATCTTATCTACCATGTTTTATAATGCTTTTATGCTTATGAAATATGTTCAGTGCTCATGCAATATTAAAAAAGAAATTAATTATTGATTCAATAAAAACTTAATTTGCAAATTTTTTGTGTAAGAAATAATAAAGTTTTAATATAATTGCGTATATTAAATTATGACAAAATAGCCCTTTTATATTGTTTCTTGATACACATCTTAGTGAATATCAATAACAGTGATTTATCTTTTTACAGTATTATATGTATAAATTATGGAAAAGCACTACCAAATTCAGCTCTTTCGTTAAAAACTGGTCGTTTGAAAATACCTTAACTTGTAACATTTTAAAACAATTTTGTATATTCAAAAACTGTCAAGCCATTTTAACATGTTATTAAGAAATAGTACCTGAATTTTCATCTATAATACACCACATCATGTTAAATCAATATTCATGTTTAAGTAGAATCTGAAGTAAATTCAGATCAACTTATTGAAAATTGATTTTGAAAATTTTTTAGTGTCATGTAGTACAATGATTTCACTCAAGCAAGATGTAATCCTGCTGAGGAAATGCCAAAAGATCACGATAAGAAAGGAACTACTAAATCTTCTTTGTGTTCAACATTAACATCTTCTAGTGCCGTCACAGCCTTATTGAGCATTTCTGTAATCTACAAAGAAAAATTAATCAATTTAACAAATTGTAAATATGTGATAGGATTTTGCATTATTATATTATATAATACATATTTACCAGCCCATGATCCCCAGCAGCAAGTGGTTCTGCTGCCAATATTTTTTCTGGAGCAGGAACATCTTTTAATAGGCAAGATGTGCTATCAGGGACTTTAATACCTCCAGCTTCTATACGTTTGGAGTATGCACGTGATCTATCCATATATTCATGCTGTTCCAGGTTATGTGAATCTAATGCCCCAACATCTATCACATTACTGAAATGAAATATTTTAATATAATTAATTGGTTTTTAATTATGTTATAGATATACAGAATAACTATAGAAAAGCAACATAAACATAAAAACTAAGAAAGGCAAGCAAACACTCACGCAGCTGTTTCATGTAAAATTCTATTTAATGCACTTTGTTCGTCGGTTTTCTTGGGTGCTGAACTTGCATACTGATTAACATAATCATCACTGGAAAAAAAAAGAAACGAAAAAGCTTTAATAATTCTTATCTAATGCTACCATATATCAATATACATAAAAAATATAACACACCTGTGTACTCTAGGTATATTTGTATTATTACTGACAGGATCTACTAACAAATGTGTCCTTTCATTTGCTTCTCCATTCTAGATAAATAGAAAAATTGTTTTAATTAATTAAAATTTAAATATTTGATTTCAACCTTGTAAATGCAAGTCATACAAAAATATAATATACATAATTATTCTCTTATATATGTAATACAAATAGGCGGAATTGCGATAAAAGTTTGAATGTATTCCCTAACGTATCTAATGTTGTGTGATAAGTTTAAGTACCAAAACATCTCACATGAATAAAATAATATAATCTATTACCTGTGGACCGCTATCTTCTTTACAAAAACTGTAACAACATCCCATACTTATAAATGAATTACTAACACTTTATAGCCAGTGACACGTATTGCTACAATTATTTTTAATCTTCATTCCTGTAAACAATCAAATGTATCAGACAGTTCTGGATGTACCGATACTGCGCTTCAATCACTATCCAGAAATAAAATATACTGTGAAGTGTGACAACCTTTTTAAACCAGATACGAAAACGCTAACAAAAAGGGTATGAACATGCAAGGTTCCCCTGGTGGAATTTATAACGTACTAAATTGAATAACATAACCTTAAATATTTCCAAGATAACGAGTGTTCGAACTTATCATTTTACGTTGTATTGTTATTCGTCAAGATATCAAACTTAATTTTTTATTATGTAATATCGTATTTGATTTATATAGAATTGTACATGTTATGTCATTCAATAAAATAATATACAAAGATAGGAAAGGAAATGATCTTGCAACTTTCTATATAAATTATATATTTGATTCATTTGTACCTTCTATTCTTTAAATAAATACTGAAATATATTTTTCTAAATTATAATAATAATAATACCACAGTATGTCTAAATCTTATTAAATTTGTATTGTAGATGAGTGGTACTAAACAAAAAATTTAACTGAAAGTTATTTATCACTTCCACATCATGGCAAATGTAGGTATTTCATTTTTATTTTTTGATTTATTGATATACTATATATGTATATCTAAATAAATGCAATATCTTTGATATACAATTTTATTTTCAGGAATCGCCAGAATTACAAGTCTTTAAAACAGTATTATTTCACTGTTTAGTGATAATAGCCTTACCTGTATTCTCATTTTTTACTAGCAAGGTTTTTATTTTTGATGGTATGTAAACAAATAATAGTACTATTAAAATATTTAGATTTCCTACATACATTTCAAAAATTATATTTTTATAATTTAATGAATATAGGAATTATATATTGTTTAGGAAAAATATTAAAGAAAACAATTCGTATTTATAGAAATAAGAATTGTAAGTAATTTTTATGATTTCAGAATCTTTTCGAATTTTTAATCTAATAGCCAATATTTTATGTTTTTTATATACAACACTTAATGAGCTGGAATGTTACATATAAATTACTATAGTATATAAATGTATTTTTATATCTTACTATATATTCATGATATACACATATCGTTGTTTTAAACGTATCTTTATATATTTTAGGTTTATTGGGACTTAATCATGTACCAAGCAACGTGTATTCAGCTGGAGTTGCAATTCTCGTCTTACATGTAGCTCTGGGCGCTTTCATATATCGTGCATATTTTGATGATCAATCGAAGACACAGACGAAGCGAGACTAATAATTTTTTGTGTTTGAAACACATTATAATTAAGTACACTTTCTTGATAACACATTTATTCGCGTATAATCATCGGAAGAAAGATGTTACATTGTATTGCATTACATTTTGCAATTGCATACTTTTTTGTTAACATTTAGATATTTTTCTCTTTGTTTTTTTGAATATTGTGACATTGTGTGAAAGGCAAATATAACTGTACTTGTATCAATTAATGAAACATAATTACTAAATAAAAAAAAGCAATGACATTCCTACGCAATATTTGCATATTGTACAGCACAAACTTTGCAATCTATACATCTATATGGAATATAAATCCATTTACACATTTTGGTTTTATATTTGAGAAATCTTGTAGTAAATTATTTTATAATTTATAGTGCCTCAATACACGTCAAATGGATAAATTGTAGTGCACTTTACAATCACAGTACTAGATTAGGGGCGAATTTATATAATCTTTTAAATTTTTTAGGCTGATAATTTCTGCAGTTGTTTAAAAGGATACAGATGCAAATTTTTAGAAAGAGAAAAAAAAATACAAAAAATTATTACTTAGTGTAATTATTATTTAGTGTAAATCTGCCCCTAATGATATTGAATAGTAGCCATGTATTTTTATGTTTTTAAGGAAGAATAAATAACAAAATGAATTGTGGTTAATATACAACGCAATACGATACATTATTGATTTTTTTTAGTACCAATAAAAAACCCTTGCAAGAACTACGAAAAAAAAATTTATCAAATTAATTAGAACACAATTCGAAAGAGAAAATATTTTACTTTTTATGAAAAACTATGAATTATGTACAATATATTTAACTATAATTTCATTTATAGAAATTTTATGTCATCAAAACTTTGATAAAAAGTTAAATCATAAAATGTACACGATTTAAGTTTGCAGCTTTTTTAAATATTCGAAGCTATAAGCAAATCCTAAAATAAGTTTAATAAATTTCTTTAATGAAATATTAATTTATTTAAGTATCTTAAATGCAACAAAAGTTTATGTGACAGAATATTTTGCTGTCGGCCTGGGAAGTGTTGGAATGAACGCTTGTATTTTAAATACATAAAATCGCCAGCGATATTAACTACCTCACAGTTTAATTTAGTCATTAGCTCTAACTTAATATTTGTTCTATACGTTGTAAAATATTGAATCTTTTTACTGGCAATAAAATTAGGGATCTCTTTTAGAATATTCCACCAATAAAAATTTTGTTATATTTTTTAAAAGCATATTAAAGATTGAAGAATTTTTGTTATTAAATATTATCTGTTTTTAATTTTGTTGGTATTTTTCATAAATAAGTCAAACTGATATACAAGTGTTAAAAAAATTTTTTATGTAAAACAAAATTTTAAAATGTCGGCACCAATTTTTTCATATTCCATTAATCTTTATTTATCGTAATTCATGAAATAAAATAATTTAAACGCAAAATATACATGTGCATACTTTTTTAAATGATTTATAGAAAAAAATTCTTCAAATTTCAATATACTTAATGATAGCCATTCTTAAATAGGTCATTATATGCAATAAATTGTGATGGATAAAGAAAAGAAAAAAACACTCGCATATACTAACCAAAAACATATCAGGCGCTTTTGTGACATGATAAAAATGACTTGTGTGATGACATAATTTTCATTATTTTAATCATGGTAGATTTAATAGTTTTAAAACACATAAAATAGGACGACTGTTACTCAACATCCATTTTTTCTTCTTGGGGTTGTTGTTGATTGGTCTGAGAGTGACCATCACCTTGACTACTTTGATTATTTTTTTGATCTTCAGTGGTTTTGTCTTTAGATTTCTCTTCTTTTGGTGGCTCAACTTTAGGTTTTGGTTTATTTAAAATTGGTAATACAATACTATCCAATGTCTGTAACATAAAAAGAGTATGTATAAATAATAATCTATATAAATGTATCTTTTAAGCAATAAATTTAATATATGTTTCAAATACCAGTTTCTCTCCACGGATTTGAGCTACAGTAACTGGTGGTTGTTGTGTACGAGGTGTACCGGCAAGCAGTACACGTTTTTCTTCCAGCCACGTCCACTTTTCTTGTACTGCTTTTTCAACCTTTTTTATCTCTTCTTCTGTTAAATGAGAATATTTATCATCTTTTCCATTGGATGCTCTAATGAGATCTACCCCTTTCTTAGCAAGTTGTAAAGCTCCTGCTAATTCATCTAGTGCATGGCCTCTGCCTTCAAATTCCATTCGTCTTTCTTTGATTGGTTCACCTTGTGACTAATAAGAGATGCATAATTTTTAACTTCGAAGCAAAAATCTTAATATTATTAACATTATTACAAAGCAAATATAACTTACTTTAAGACATGTTAATCGTTCTGAATAGATTTGTCGTTGACAATCTTCACCTTCCTCGTACAACCAATTTTCGGTTTCATCTAACGTACGGCAAAGTGATTCTTTGTCCGTTTCTGTAATAAATGTGGACAGCTGATCCTCCTCCGATAACTTAGCACGTAAATCATAAACATATTCTTCTAATGCATTACGGGCATCAATACGTTCTTTTTCTTGTTTATCTTCGGCAATCATCTTGGCCTACGATGCAAAGAAAAAAAATTAATACAAAGTATGTGAATTAAAAAAATTATATTTATATTTTGTAATAAACAGAATTTACCTCTTTTTCTAACGCAGCATCTAAGTCACGTTGAGAAAGTCCACATTCACGCATATCCACTGGTAAATCAATAGTACGAATAGGAACTTTCTTTTTATTTTTGCTTTCATCATTTTTATCGTCACCCTGAAAAATAATAACGTATTAATATAAAATACTTTTATCCGCCCAAACATGCCTGCAACAAAATTTATATCAAAATATTATTGTTATTTTCTTCTCATTGCAGATGTTAAAAAGTACGTAAATATTCTATCTTAATTTTTTTTTATCAAGCATTCTTAAAATTTTAAAAGATGATTTCTTATCCTTAATATAATAAATTTTACATGATAGACAAAATAAATGTAACAATGTCATGACGAAACTTAAACATTTTAAACAAAGACACACAAACTGGAAGTCAGGTGATGATAGAAATAAGTAGAGGACAAAGGGGGGCATTATTCTTATGCGAGCAGTTTTCAATTCGCTGTACTTCAATATCAAAATATATTATGTAAATATACTTAATATGGAGATCATTAATTCACTTAAAATATACGAATTGGAAACTGAACCGCATTGCCTGCCTTTACAATTTTAGCACATCGATAATCAATTATTGCATTGTTAAAATTACTGTCCCTTTTCCTTCTGCGACCCAGTAAAAAGAATAATTGAGCAAAGACAGACAGCACGGCGTGACACAGCTGTATCTTGGACCCATATGCATCAAAACACATTATATGAAATTATATTATGCATATGTTTATATTGACAATCTTGTTAAAATTAAATAAAAATTTAGTTATTTTTCTTATATATTGCTATTATTAACCGAGTTTGCAGAAGAAATCGACACAGATTTAAAACTTTTGAACTAAATGTCATGCACTAAGGAAACTACAATATATAGGAAACTTCTAGTTCATAAATAATTTATACTAAATATACACAGATCAATATGAAGTCTGATTAATTTACAAACATATTCAAAACATTAAATACGTATAGAAATAAATCACAAACTTCACATTGCAGAATGTATTTAACATTTTTAGATTTAAGTTCTTTTAACATGATAAAATGTGCTTAAAAGATTTTTTGAGATAATGAATAATAACATATGCAACACGCGATTCTCACATCATGCAGGACAAGTTTTATGACTGCGATGATCTTATAATAGATAATTGACGATGCTGACGTGATGAAAGAAATAAAAGACTTATGCCACTTTTACACACGACAAGCTTATCGCGTAGCCATTGATGACTTATAACAATAGAACAATCTAAGCAGAAGTCATAAATTATTGCACATGTTTCAGTTAACATATGGGTCCAAGTAATGATAGTGTGTCGCGTACCGAGCTGAGCCAAGAGAGAATCCTGGAGGAGTAGGAAGGGGCAGAACCCCTCGCACCTCTTCCACCATCATCAGCATCTGAGTTCCGTCGCGTTTTATCCATGCTCACCTAAACCACAACAAACTCACATAGTCATGCATCAGACACTCAAAGCATGAATACTGTATTTCTACAAAGTTTCTTCCTGGGAATAATGAATTTAGCGATTTTAGTTCACATTTTATTGTAATGTAATTGTTATTTACGCAATAAAGTTATTAACACCTTTCCTTTCAAGTTAATAGAAAATGATTTTGAAATGTATAATTTGAATGAAAAATAAAACAACAATGAATATACATACTTCAGGTGCCGGTGGTTCATTTGCTTGTGCTTCTTGATCAGACTTATCTTTCTTGTCTTGTTGTTGATCGATATCCATATTATTTTGTTGTTGTTGTTGTTGCTGTTTTTCTTCTTCTTCCTTTTCTTGTTGTGTAAGTTCACGTTTCTCGATCAACGAAGCCGAGACAATAGTAAGGATTCCATTCAAATTTATCCTTACTTTTACTTTTACTTTCGAAAACTCACCTTCTGGTGTTGGTTTCACGTTCTTTATTGCGTATGTACCTATAAAAATGTTATTCGTTAGAGAAAAATATTATTAATTATTAAAAAAAAAAGAATTAAATGCATACCAATGTAAGTTTGTGAATATGATGGTGGTGGTACAGAATAGCTAGCAGTTAATATAAATGGATTTGAGCGGTAAAACGTCAATGTTTTTGAGAACGGCACAGGATGATTGTGTCCAAAAATTTCCATTTCACTAAAATAATAGATATCACAGAAATCAGAAAAAGATATTCTTAATTAAATATTGACATCGTTAAATATTACACGTATATTACACGTAAAATATGAATATTGACGTACCCATCTTCTCCTTGTGTAGGATCCCATGTTAATTTTAAAGGATATGGTTGAATATCAGTTACTAAGAAGTCACGAACTCTAACAGCGGGACTCAACATTGCACACTGAAGTGCGCATCCTCGTGCAACTGCCTCATCTTGATTTAATGTCGTAGATACAGTACGACCAAAAACTTCTTCAACCAAACGTTTGATTGCAGGAACGCGACTAGAACCACCCGCTAATTCAACCGAATGAATATCTTCTAACTTTAATTCTACAAAAATAATTACAAATTAGGAGATAAGAAAATGAAAAATATATTTTATATAAATCTAAAAACATGTGACGATATATGTATAAAAGGAATAGAACATACTAGAATCTTCAAAGCATTGACGTAAAGTTGATTCAACGCGTTTAAATAAATGTGCACACATTGCTTCCATATCTGCCCGTTTCATATCACCATGTACATCTTTTTCATCCATGAAACATTCAATATTAAGAGGAAGCGTTGTCGAATTAGCTGACATTTGTTTTTTTAATTTTTCTACTTCTCCTAGTAGTCTTACATATGCACGTGGATTAGTGTGAGGATCAATGTTATATCGTGATTGAAATTCTTTACAAAAATGTTCTGCTAAAATAGAATCTATATTCCTTCCACCTAATTGACTATCAGAAGAACTTGCTATCATCTGGAAATAAAATTTAACAATGATCACACAAATCTATAGAATTATTTCTTATTAACTTCATTTTGCTAATATGTGACTATTATCAATGAATACGATTATTAAAATATATACATTCAATACTTACTTTGAGCTTTCCTTTATGGAATGCACAAATGCTTACTTGTAAGCTCGCATATCCACAATCAACAAATACTACATGTCTTGGAGGTGCATCAGGTGCTGGTAAATCTTGTTTATAAATACCATAGCACAAAGCAGTAGCTGTTGTTTCATTAAATAATCTAAGAACATTTAAACCAGCAATTCGTGCAGCGTCAAGCAATGCCTGACGTTCAGCTTGTGTAAAATATAAAGGAACAGAAATAACACAATCATTAACAATAGTTTGAAGAGCAGTCTCAGATATACCCTTCAATTTTGTAAATAACATTGCAGTTACTTGTTCAGGTGAGAAAATGTGTTCTTCTCCTAAATATTGTACCTAAAATTTAAAAATAAACATAAATACCTTTTACTACTAAGACTACTTCTTAATTACTAATTACTTTTATCATTATAATCTTTACTACATAAATTACATGTGATATGATTCATCATGTTTTAACTGCTCTAAAGAGATATAAATAAGATATGAGTGCTCACAAGTGTGAGAAATCTGGCATGATGCCCAGATTGAATCTAAGTAACATTTAAAACCATATGAAAAAAAGTACTCGTTATTTTTTCACAATATTTTGATATATTGTTTTTTTATAACACATAACAACAATTTGATATAATTTTTGTAACTTTATAAACTAGTTATATATGTTGCAGAATACTACTAATTTTTTTTATAACACATAACATAAGTTTTTTTATAACACATAACAACAATTTGATATAATTTTTGTAACTTTATAAACTAGTTATATATGTTGCAGAATACTACTAATTTTTTTTATAACACATAACACATAAGTTTTTTTATAACACATAACAACAATTTGATATAATTTTTGTAACTTTATAAACTAGTTATATATGTTGCAGAATACTACTAATATAATTACAATTTTTTAACTTGTTGTTTTTATAATAGAAAAAAAGTTAATTCTATATTAAAAAAACAAAGCTTACATGTATTCCGGTATTTCCATCTGGCTGATGAGTTACCTTGAAAGGTAACATTTGAAGCTCTCTTTGTACCTGTGAATCATTATATTTTCTACCCAATAATCTCTTAAATCCATGAATGGTATTTTTCATATTGGTCACCATCTGATTCTTAGCTGCCACACCAAGAATTCGATTTTTGCCACTGAATGCTACACATGATCTGAAATCAATATTTATATCTATTAATCTCAGTACAGATATGAATTTCACTTATCACAACATAAATATAATTCACTTTATGTTGAATAAGCATATGTACATCCATCTAGTACATCACTAGTTACTTTTAGAATAATCTTAACTATCTAGATCTACTTTTCATACTAGAGAGTATATTAAAAAACAGAAAATTATAAATTTATCATTTGTTACAGCAGAAAATTTAATAAAATATTTAAAATTATAACATCATAATAAAATGTTTAATATACTTTTATATTATAATATATTTACAAAGATAAAATTAATGATAAAAATATGTAATGCTTGATATTTTAATAACTGATAATAAAAATTAATTTGAACTAGTATATATATATAT
>CAJDYZ010009041.1:9596-20548 GCA_903986555.1 Heterotrigona itama
CGAAAACGCATTGTTTTGCCAGCGAGTTTTGGTACATGGAACGCTCAACGATCCAGCGATATTTCTCTCTCGATAAATTGTTACGCGGAGGAACGGGATGATTGATGCGCGTACGATAATGCATTATGATGAATTATCCCCGACAGAGGTCTTTATACGCGATTACGCACTGACACGGCACGCGACAATCACGAAAATCGGCTAGCCCGACCGTTCCGAACGATTATCCAATTTTCAGCTATTTTCGTCGCGAAGCTATTGTATCGTTGTAGGATTGAATGTGACGGCTTCGGTTGAAAAACGCGTGCATGTATCTAGCGTAAGCATGAATTATCTCAATTGGTAAACTCACCAAGGCGTGTTACACGTGTGCGTGAGCGTGAGGTATCTAGCGCCCAACTCGTACAACATCCTCAGAACAGCCAGACTCGCTCCAACCGCGTGACCTCCTTCGACCCCTATCAGGCTTGCTAATCTACCCTCCTTGTGCGCTCTCTCTATACCTGAAAGCATGCGTTAAATCGTCCCTTGAACGTTCTCGGTTGTCATTATTATTATTGTTCTAATTATCATCGCGTAGATACCACCCGGGCGTTCCAACTTGCGCCCTTATCGCGAATCTTCTCAAGTACCGCCATTCAGCTAATTATCACCAACTCCTTTGCGCGGTCCCTCTTCAGACGCGCGTTTCAACTGAAATACAGCTACATAAATTCCAGTTTATAGCGAAGATGGAGGAGCGGTATCTGCACGATTAACTTCAAAGTGGATAACGTTGTTGTTTAACTTTGGCGAGAGGGGAGGGGAATCCATACTTATTGCTACCACAGTTTTTCCCCACCTATTGTTAGTCCTTTACTACCTTTATATTTCCATTTTTATTATTTGTTATTCTAATTCCTATATCGCCATCTTCGTCTCACTTCGTCTGTCAATCACTGTAGTTAACACGTTCATCTTATTTATTCACTTGATCTTTACTTTTATCTCACTCTACTGTCCCACTATTTCACTTACATTTATATATAAATACTTTGATATTATTTTATAATACTATACTGTTCTTAGTTTTCTCCTTTTTTTTCATAACAAGGAATTTTATTTACAATACTACAATTCTTGATTTCTACTTTTGTTTCGCTTTGAAATGTTCTATCATTTCACTGACATTTATATATTAATAGCATCATTTTATGTTTCTTTGTACCTACTATAATACCGTTCTTGGTTTTACCCCCTTTTTGTATAACAAGGGATATTTCTCGTTTATTTGTAACTAGATCGTTCGTCTTATTTATTCACTTGCAATATTATTCGTAATTTTCACTTTTATTTCATTTTGCTATCCCACTATTTCACTCACATTTATCAATATTAATACCCTCGTTTTACTTTTCTTTGTACTATAATACACATATATATATATATATATATATATATATATATATATATAATTTATTAATTTAATTATTATATATTGTACTATAATACCTATATATAATAATTTCTTGATTTTTACTCCCTCCCCCTTTTTTTTGGTATAATAAGAAATGATTAAATTAAATTAAATCAAATGAAGTCACATATAATCTGTAACGTAGCAAACGTATGGCACTCCCATAGAAATAGGGAAATCTTTTCCTTCTCTCACGTTTGAAAAGGTCACACGTTTTAAGGGTGAATTGACGCGACGAGCGTGGCGTTAATGGAATCATTTAAATAGCCGGCCGAAGGTGGCGAACGTTATCGGTCAGATCGTTAATTGCGAAGCGTAAACGGAGTTCGATTAATCCCAGCCGGAGGATAATGGAACGCGCGCGGCTCTCGCAGCGACCGACAGGCGGCCAAACAGCTTTGGGAAATCCTTCTTGCGGCCGGTATTTTGCCAGTATTTAGCCAGCGTGCCGCGAATTCGATTCTCGGCCTCGGTTTAATCGTTTTAATCGAGTCCGGCCGTGTAAAGGTGGGGGCCATCGAGCTACGCGAAATCGGATTCGCGGGCTCGGTGTCGTTCGGATTCGATTAAAACACCGCGGACAAATTGCGTTAGGCGCGGCCGCTTCCGGGATATCGATACATACGCCTAAAGTGCAACGCGTGTCGTTTCGTCGGGCCGAAGCGGAACCCCATTTGTCGCGGGCGAGTCGAACTTTTCCGCTTTCGACCGCACGCGATCCAACGCTAATGGAACCTCGAACGCCCGGTTACGCGCGAATTTGACTCGGTAACCTGTAATTTTCGTCGTTCGAAGGTCTCCTTTCCTTTTCTTCTCTCTCTCTCTTTTTTAATTTAAGCTTTGTGTTAAAGACAAAGGTGACGACTGGTGTCGATCTCTGGCGCACCTCTGCGTACATCCCTTGGGGCTCGAACTCAGGTGGGAAATGAAGAACTATGGTCGATGGGGACTATTTCTATTGTGAATTAGATTCGAATCAAATATGTTCAAGATTACTGTTTTACTGTCTCGATACTCTGCCGTTGAATGTTATTAACTGCTATTTGACTTCTGTCGTTTAATACTGTTTTTACAAGCAAATTTAACACACATATGTTAAAAATTGAGAAACTTTAAAATTACAGAGAAGTATAGTGACTTTTATCGATATTTATCATATAAACAGTATAATAAAGCAATAATGGGTCTTATTAGTAATTATTACAGTTTAGACAAAGATGTGGAATGCGTTGCAACTTTCTTTTTGTCTAATATTTCTTTCCAGCGTTGTATTTTCTTTGTAACAATTGCTTACAAAATTTTCTGACTTTCTGACTTTTTAATGCGTTAACCTTTTGGCAGTCCTATGTCGTGTGTGGCTCAATCATCGCTTTTCGTTCTGGCACGTCCTTTGTCAAGTTTCACTCGACAATGTCTGAATCTTAATTTAAATGAGATAAGATAAGAGCTACGGTGTAGCCATGCCTCTTGAAATTAACGGCTTAGTTTTAGTTTTTTCAAACTAAACGTGGCGTTCAAATTCGTTTGAAATTCGTAGCACAGCTAGAAAGCACTGTCAAAGTCTAAATTTCTATAAAATAATTTTTTTTTTTCTCAAGAATATGGCTAGACGACAGAGTCAACGTACAACAGTGCGTGACAATGAACTTGAAAGTGATGATAATGATTGTAGGACATTTGGAGGACATGGAACAACAATTTCAAAGAATGTGTGCATCTGAAATCGAAAGTGGCGAAGATTCAGAGGACATGGTTACATTCAGACGAAGCAGACGTATAAACAGAATTAGTGATACAGTAGCTGCGCTATTCCGTTTATGAAAAAAAAAATAAATTAGTGTACATTTAATAAAATTTACTTTACCAAGCGGATAAGCGACTAGTGAAATCTGTGAGGACCGGCTAGTACGAAACTGCGAATGTAGCGCGGATCGCAAAGGGTTAAGGATAGTATAGATGCAGTAGCAGGCTGGAATATTTACGATTATATGCCTTTTACAGGCATATAATAATTTTCATTTGCCGAGGTTCTTGATAAGTTTAGTCCTTCGGCGGACCTTTTAACCTGTCGTTCGCACGTGTATTGTATTTTAGTTCCCTTCTCGTTCTCCTCGTGTTCTATGCCACTCCGTCCGCGTTCGGCAAATCGAGCGTTTCGCACCATTTGTCCCGAGTAACTTTAATTCCTTCGCGACGTGGCCGGCGTTTACGCCGCGTTACACCCCTAATGGAAGAATAACCGAAGAAGAAGAAAGGGTAGCCGCAGTCTGTCGATGAATCTCGATTTACCGCGTCCGTTGATTTATACCTCGCGTTCGAGTTTGCGTTCCGAGGTACGTGTGTTGCTCGTATGTGTTCGATCGTGGACCCGCGGGTGGTGAATTATGTTCCTCGAGCGATCCCGATTCTTTTGGAATTTCTGAATTCTTCGAATACCGACGACGTCTTCTTCCACGTCTCGTATTTTCGCGATTCCTTTAAGGCAGGGGCTTTCCGCGCGCATCTCGTCGAACTAATCGGTTTACAGGCGTCCCGATCGCGTTACGATCTCTTAGAGGTCCTCGAAACGGCGGTCGTTGGATTCGATCGGGCGAGAATTATATACGCTGTCGGCCTCAAGTTCGTCTTCCTCGCTCGTAAATTCTCGGGGGCGTCGAACATCCGGGACAGTTTGAACTATTGTCCCGAAGTAACGGCGCGATAACGCGCTCCACTGCCGAAAGTTTCCAGACCCTCGTCCGTTCAGATAAACACACCTTGCCACGCCGTCTATTGTTTCTTAGAGTTACACGCGATCTTCGACGTGTCGTCGATAAATCGTAGACGGAGGATGAAGAAGACGTAAGAACGAAACGCGAAACGAACCAAACACTGAAATACAGTAGCTTCCATTGATACCCGAATATTTAAATGTTCAAGCTGATTATAATTTCGCAAAGAGAGAGAGAGAGAGAGAGAGAGAGAGAAAAGAAATTGTATATAACAATAAACCTGGATAAACTTTTACAGTACGGGTAATACGGTTTAAACAAGAAATGATTAATAAGCATAGTGGGAAGAGATAATACTCAACGCATCAATAGAGCAATCAACGAATCAATAGTGTTCTATGTTTTGGAGAGTCGGATTTTCATTTTAGAATTCTTGGTAGGAGTTCTACGGACGAAATTTTGAAATGCAAAATTGTGCAAAATGCAAAATACACGTGGTATGAATTTTTATAATATTTCGTACAGCGAAGAGTACAATAATTGTAGCAATGAAAAATCGTCGATGGTTTAAAAGATGTTTTTCGTTACTAGTTCTATCATCATTTTGAAAATCGAAGTTTCCTCCTTACCGTCGAAAACTCGACGTATTTTTCCCTCTTCATTTTATCGAACTTTGAATATTAGGCTTATGCGACAAAAATTAAAAAAAAAAAAAATCGTAACATTTTCGTTGTCATGTTTTTGCTCGATATTCACAGTTTAATAATTTGGTGAAAAAGAATCGTACAGCAAATGTCGAGAGGTCGTCGTAAAATCGTAGATTCCAGTCACGAATAAACTTTTCAATATTTTTACGTACTGTGACAATTGGTAGCATTCTCGAGAAGAGATGTGTTTCCACATCGCCGTCTGTTATATGGTATAAGATAAATCATAGAATGAAATGAATAAATAAACCTCGGAATGAAATAAATAAATACCTTAGAATAAACTGGACGACGATACAGGCTGCAAGCATTAAAATCAAGTTTATTGTCGTACGATTTCTTTCAAAGCGAAACTGTTTCAGTATTTAGTCTTCGAACGTTTACGTGACCGAATGTTAACGGGATGTCACCCGTGTTTCATTTTCGCTTCCGTTTTCCAAACAGTCTCGCGATGACTTTCCATGGGGCAAACAAATTTCGCGTATTTAATCCGCGCAATTCCAGCTGTCTTCATCGACTCCTGCGACCATTCTGCGACGCCAAGAGTAAATGACCCTGGATGCTCGTCTGTTTCAAGCGTGACGAAAACTCAGGATCTTAACGATCGGTGGATCTTAGCGATAGTTGAAACTCTGTCGATGTTGCGCGTTGTATGAATCAGCGAAGGAACGCGGCGCGTGTTTTTGCAGAAGTAAAAAAGCAGCTTGCAAATTTCGAACAATCGTTCCTTTATATGTTCGAAGGGTGGGATGGGGAGGGGAGGGTGAAGTATATACCGCTACGTATCGCGTGTCTATTTACATATGCATGTGCATGCCGACATGCAGTCGCCGCGCCCGTCCCGTGGTTCGGCTTATCGAACGCGGGTAGAACGCTCGGCATGGCTTGACATTTTTCCATTCCAGCTGAAATTTACTACCGGCTGGATCTTCTCTCCCGTTGTCCGACGTTTTCTCTCGTCAGAGCCGCGTTACGTTCTCGACAACGCGTCCCACGGACGAGCAAATGATTACACGGGGACGCGCGTGAAATAGAGGTGGAAGATGGTCTTCTTCTTCTTCGTGCGCGTTATGGGGCATCCGATCTTATAGAATCGGGGTCGGTATCGGCGGAGGCATTGACACGCGGCTGCACCGTGGATCAAATTGAAATTCTTCTAGCTGGCTGCTCTCTGAAAATTATGTTTCCTCCCGGTCCTCTGTGCTTTCTTCTTCGACCTTGTTCCACCACTTGCAATTAGATCTCGAGTTTACGCGTTGAAATGAACATCGCCATTTACTTTTTTCTCCTCACTGTCGCCGATGATGCTACCATCATCTCATTCGTCTCATTCACCAATCAGGATAGTGACATGTCTCTATTCCATTTCTCTACGATTTGCCACGTGTTTACCTCTCCTGAGACAAAGATCATTCGAGGGGTTGAAATCGAGTTCCTGTTCTTGTTACGAGTTGTCCACGGAATTTCGATGTATCTCTTTGGCTTGGCCGTGTCGGACGAGTGATCGTGAAATAGGTGGCTGATAGCGCGGGAATTGATCGTTCGTTGCAGTGGGGGAGGAACGCCGGCTCTAGTTCTCGAAGGGGCGCGTCTTCCTCCGCGACTTAAAATGCATCCTAAATTCTCGAAAGTGTATTCACGGTGACGATAATAACGGAGAGTGCTGGCCCGACTTTTCCACCAGCCGAAGGGGGGGTTGCTTCCTTTCGCCGTGTTTCCCTCGGACTCTCGGTTGGCACTCGTCCAGGGACGTCGAGAGCGCGCGACGTCGAACGGCCAACCGGAAGCAAACACAAGACGGCCGACTTTGTCGGACGTTCGTCGACCTCGATCGAACGTTTCATACGGTACGTGCGTAAATTTTCGCCAAGAGGCGACGAGTAGATTGTTTTCCGGGCACGTTCCGGACGGGAGCGAACTCTCCTTTTGAAGCGAGCCCGTTTATTAACCCGGGCGACATCTCGCCGACTGGCCGACTGGCCGTGGGACGCTGCGAGGAATTAATTAAAAATCGAAGGACAGACGAAGATTCATTCCGCGACGTTTCTCTTCCGAGGAGCGAAAAAAATCTTTCCTCCAAGCCACCACCACCACCAGCCTTCTGACATTGGCGACACGCCAGAAATTCAAACACGATGTGTAACGTGCCGTCGAACGGCCCGTTCTGCGAACAAATGGAGGATGAGGTGACGTTCGTCGACCTCGAGCCTCCATTTCATATTCCCGGAAGCGTGTGGAAGCTTCCTCGTCGCATCCACCGGCAGGATTCTGCGGATCCGCGACTTCTCGAGAACGCTGACTCCGACGATTGACTAAGAGTACGTGTGATACACACTGTCTCGGGATATTCGTATATCCGACAGTTTCGCAGATGCGAGTACACGAAGGACCCGTAGGTATCCTGCAGCCGGAAATCAACGCAGCGAGGTGCGCGTTGAAAGACGACCGCTCGCTATCCCGTGTTTACATTATATTAGACCTGATTGGCAATTAATAATTCGGTGTTTAACTTGCCAAGCAGTTCGACGATTCTATTAAAGAGTGATTCGGCGAGCCCCGCGGAGAGGTTCGTCGAACCGAAGCGGCATGTTCCGCGTGTTGTTCGATCAGCTTGGCGCGGCGTTGTCTGTTTACTTTGGCTGACGATTTAATGCAAGCTTTGAACCAGTCATCTAATAGCCCGAAGAGAGTGTAATGAGTGGTTGTACGTACACGAAATTTGTTTAGCGAGCAAACAAACAGCGTTGCCGGATCGATACTCGGTGTTGGTCGACGTTGGTTTATACGCGATGTCGCGCGGTAATCGTCGAGGCCCCAGTCGAGGGCGGCTCGTTTCCACTTTTCCTCCTGCAAGTCGGACAGGAAGAGAAGAGAAGAGAAGAGAAGAGAAGAGAAAAAGGAAAGGAGAAAGTAGGTCGCGCGTGGTTTGTCGTGGGGGATTCTTTGACGAGCGATATCGAGCCAGCGATCGAGCGATAACGATTCATCCGCGGGGGGAGAAAAAAAAAATCGAGTCGATTCGGCTCGGTGCCAAACGAACGCGAGCGATTGAAAATTTATCTTCACGGGTCGCGCAACGTTTAACTCGATATCTTACGCGTCCCTCATTTTGTCGCTGTTGATCCTTTGACTGTCGCGCGATTGTCATCAGCCACGTCGAAAAAACGACGCGGCTATCATTTCAGTTTGTCAACCCCTCTTCTTTCTCCTCCAGGGTCGAAACGACTACCCTGCGTAAATATATCCCGGGTCGAATCGACGTTGTATTTTGACGCAGCGGGTTGTATGGCTGGAGTTACAAGGGCGTAGAATTGCAAGCGAAATGCCTCACCTTCCGCCGTGGTAACGAGGACCATGCTTTCAGGATGCTTGTTGACCAACCGACGAATCAGGTCGATTTGCTCGAGTGCCAGTTGAACGGAGTCGAGGTGCTGAGAGGAGCAGGGCACGTAAGCTGACCAAAACTGCAACAGAGACAACGCGGCATTTCGGTGAGTCTTTCTTTCTTTCTTTCTTTCGCCAGAGATAGAATAAAGAATACACGTTGAATTTCCCTTGAACCATCGATCAGTAAGGATTACTTGGGTATCAGGGTATCGTTTCGAAACTCGTCAAATTAAAAATGAATAATTTTTTAAGCTCGCTACGCACGCTCGAAAGAGGAATATTTAACTCTTTGTCAGTCGATTGCCGTGATTCTCTACTCGAAGGACGGAACTTCTACTCGTTAAGAGGAAAGTTCGTTCGACTCTGACGTTCGGTGTTTTCAATTGTAATTATTATGTAATCAGGCAGGCACCTTACATCTGCAGGTAATAACCTTCCCGTTATCCTTCTTTCTTCTGCAAAGTTTAAGAATGGAAGTTCCAAGCTTAACTCGATTCGAACAATTCACGCAAAACGAAAATTACCGCTTGTAATTGCGTTGAACTGGCTCTCCGATTAATCCCGATTCAAACGCCCGGTTACACTAGGCTTTTCTCCCTCCCCCCTCCCCTCCCCGGTTCAATTAACTCTGTGGCTTCAAATACTATTTCGCGCCATTAACGTGGACTCATGGCGATAGTGGGACTCGGCTACGCGCTAGCGACGATAACAAACTGGCGTAAATGGTAATTTCTCATTTCAATTCGCTATCTGATGGAACTTTGGAAATAATTAAAAGGGTATTACGAGGCCGTGGCACCGGCAGGACGCCGCTTTGAATTTTAAATACTGCGATATCGGGAACCATAAATAAAGGAGTATTTATCCTGGCCCGGCTGGCTGTGTACACACAACCCGTGCCGGCTAAGAATATATTCTACTTGGACTAAATTAAACCGATGTATCAGATCCCGAGGATTAAACACGACCCGTGATATTTCATTCGACCTGATAAGCGGCAGTGGGCTCCGGCTCCGGCGTAAAAAAAACGCTTTTCTCGCACGTTGTTCTCGCACGTGGGTGTTACGTCGTCTTTCGATTCTTCGACTCGAAGCTCTTCCAAGCACGAGGCCGCAGAGTCTCGCAACAGAGAGCCTCAAAGTTACGTGAACATAGAACGCCAAGTAACGTAAATTATTAACGTCGTCGCCGAGTTAAATTCGGGTGTTTCCTTAAAATTTCAGTTCTCTTTGCAGAGCACAATGCAGCGCTTTTCATTCGTTGCCGGTCGGAACATTTTAATTACAATTATTCGATACAGAGGGTAGCCAGAAGCTGATTGTTTTAGCGCCAACTAACGTTCCGCGAGTATGAGAACGAGTCCAAACGACACAATGGGATTTTATTCTTCCTTTGCCCGATATTCCACGGGCAGCGTTGCTATTCCTGTTTAAAATATATCTCGCACGCTAGGCGGTAGGAAAGTTTTGTGTTTTTAACAGCGCCAGATGAAATGTACGTTCCGAGCGTGACGTTGTCGTCGAGCTGTCATAAATCAGTGGATGGCGCGAGATGGTCTCATCCCTTTCTCTCTCTCTCTCTCTCTTTCTTTATTCATCGCTATCACTCTGTTTCTCCCTTCCCTCTCCTGTTTCTCATCAAGCAGCGGCACCATCGCGACATCCTTTTCGTTTTCCACGACTTCATTACCTTTCTCTCGAAGAACGATTTACGGTAACAAAAATTTGCTTTGCGTCGCCGCCATTTGGTTTAAAGCATTCGCGCGGCACCTTTTTATCCGTTCGGGGAGCTAATTGCGACACGGCAATAATTTAATCCCCGGCAAAGAGTGTTTCAAGCCGGCGAAAATTCCCAACTTTCCCCGGGACTTTTGATTTCCAGTTAACGCAATTATACCCTTTGGTTTGCCGGCCTTTCGTTACCAAGCAATTTCACCACGTGCGACAAGAATTTACTCGTCATTAACGCTCCTTAGCCGGTTCGGACGTTTGAACAAAAAGAAAAAAAAAAAAAAAAAAAAACATCAAAGCGAGGAAAACCGTGAAATTGCAACGCGATCGCTTTCCGACGGACGAACCTGTCGGCTTTTGATCGTATTTATTTCGCGATAATGAATCGAGTGACGATTAAACGCGTCAACTGTTTGCAAACACATTTTCCAGCAGTTCGCGTTCTAGGTATTTCAGGTCAGACATTTTTTTCTTTCTTTTCCATTCCGCCAGCTGCTACCGCTTCGCGTAAAAATCGAGCAGCAGTCACGGTCGGGTTTTAGGTCAGACGTTTGTAAAAATATTCACCCCCCCCTCCCCCCCCCCGATGTAGTAGCGCGCTGTGTCGTCCCACTTTGAAGACTCGGTGCTTACATCGGAGCGGTGACGCGGCCGTTCCGTGAAATTAGACGTCGCCGAGTCTGCGTGCCATGATGAAACGCTTCATCGCGAGGGCTAAGAAACACAGCCGGGGTTGGAAAACGGCCGCCACGCGACTCCCTCGCGTGCGATTCACATTTCCGTTCGTACCTGGTCGCGAACAAATTACAATAATCCGCACTTAGGCGTTCGACTTACCTTACGCGGTCGCGTGAAACAAATGAGACAAAACAAGCGATATTTCGGACACATATCGATCAAAATTTCACATTAACACTAAACGTACCAAGCGGGGCCAAATGGCCCCTTTTCAAAATTTACT
>CAJDYZ010009047.1:17257-29017 GCA_903986555.1 Heterotrigona itama
AGACTCTAATTAAATTTGATCGCTGACAGTGTTAAAATTAAACGCGATAAAATATACCAAATAAAAGAATTCGTCGATACCTGTTTTTTGAATTTTTTTACGCATAAATATTTAAAAGCGTTCCGTGGTTTTTCGAGTAATATCGGCGAAATGAACCGGTGGGAAACACGTGTTTGAAATATTTCGACGGCGCTTTATTCAATGTCACATACGGGAGAGGAAATCAAGTATTTTTAAAACAAAATACTCATACAAAATGTATAAAACCGGGGAGACGGGGGCTTGGATTTGTACATCGATCTAATACACATAGACGATCGTTACAATAAAACGGAATCGTTAAGTACATGACAATTATTACATATATGTATAACGTCAACGCCTATGAACATAAAATATAAACTTCACGCTTTCAACTCAGAGATCATATTGCCTTCGCGCTTCCTCTAATTCACCTCGATTTTTGTGCGACTACCCGACTATCGTTTCATCGCGGCACGGATTTCTAAACTTTTTAACGATAAGACCCTACGTAGAGCATGGCTAGTATCACAATTCTGACAAACTGTCCTCCCCGAACGGGAATACAACCGCGTCGTTTTGATACGTATGCGTACGCGTGAAACAGAAACGCTCGCACTTTTTAACGCTCTAGACGCTCGATAGAGGGTTAACGTTGATATTTGTTGTTTCTTTTTACACAGAAAAATAAACGCTACATAGAAATAATCTCTATGTACAACAGAACTGTAAACAGTACAAATCATACAAGGATTGAAAGAACTATATTTGCTACACGTTAGATTAACGTACGAAGCACGAAACGTTTGTTACTCGAGAACACGATTGACATACGAGAAAACTACATCTTTCTTTCTATATAATATGATTCGCTATAAATTACAAATGTTCGCTAAGTACACAATCAATGGTACAACGAGTATGTATCTATAGTTGATAGCTGCACGACTGAAGGTCTTCGATTATACAAATCTACAACTAATTTAACTTTGTACAAAAGTGGGGAGGGGTGGCTCGATGTCACCCTTTGTAAAATCAATCATAAGTTTGCCTCGAGTGAACTCGAGAGAATTTCGTATGCGTATCGACGACGAAGTTTCAACTCGCTCCGTTTCAACGCACTCTGAAGTTTCGATCTTTCGATGGCATTCGGGACGCAGAAATTTTTGCGACTGATTTTAAGTGAATCGCGAAATCGAGAGTCACGTGTTCGTAAAAACACGCATTACCTGTCTCGACCGTATGCTGATTTGACACACGGACACCTCGTCCATGTTCGTTGAAAATTTCCAGGTTCTAAATCCTCGAGACTTCGAGATTTCAAGCCTCCGAGGCTTCGAAGACTTTGAGATTTCAAGATTCGAGTTCAATCGGACGCTTGGAAATCTCACTAATCAGCTGCTGTCGAAAGAAGAAAAATGAGAAATCTCGGATTTCCTATAATCTACCTAATACAAATACTTGCTTTCAGAATCTTCGAACATTCAGAAAAATCTTTCAGTGTCGATACATTATCCACTCTCTTTCTACACGTAATTAACATACAAAACAAAAAAAGAAACTTAGTTTAGACAGGACTATCCTACACGTCAAACTTAAACTTCATCTATACATCACCTAGAACGAAAAGATCATCTTAACAAAAAACCGACTCGTCCTTTCAACAATATTTTGTCGGTCGCGCGTCAACGGATGGGACAAAGTTCCCTTCAGTTCTTTGGCCGGAAGCGAGACATGTAAAAGTCGCAGTCGGTACAGTAAATGGCAGGCTCGGTCACTTGTTTCTTCCGGCAGAGATGACACGGCGCGGTTCTCGCTGGGCCACCGATCGCAGGCTTCTGCAACGAGGACGCGGATTGCGTTACTGCCGCGTTGCTCTTCGACATCGGCAGGAAATGCATCTGTTTGCTCTGTTTCGACACGGGAGGATGTTGATACGTCGGATACTTCATATTCGACTGTATCTGGCCGTTTTGCAACGCGTTTGGGTACGTCTGATTCGGTGCCAGAATGTTTTGCTGGTCAGGCTTCTGAGCTGGCCTCTGATAATTATCGTGTCTCTGTTGGTAATTCGGCATGTTCTGCTGTTGCGGATAAGAAGACGGTGGATTCGGCGGCGGCTGATACTGTGGAAGAGGTTGGCTCATTCTGTTCTGTTGAGGAACAGACTGATAGGGGTAACCCTGATAGGAACTGTGGCTGTACTGGTTCTGATAAGGGCTGGGGGACTGAGTCGCTGGATACGCGAACTGTTGTTGAGCGTGTTGAACAGTTATCGGGCTTGCATTGTGGCTCGCGATCCTCTGGTTCATGTTGGGTTGTTGCTGCTGAGACATTTGCTTGTTCATCTGATTGTGCTGCTGCTCCAGTTGGTAGTAAGTCTGATAGGAGGTCTTCTGGCATATTGCCTTCTGTTGCTGCACGTTGTTCTGCACGTACTGAATCTGAGTGGGGTAAGGGCTGGCTGGTTTTTGCGTTTGAGACAGCGGGATGCTCTGGTTCCTCGGATGAGACGTCTGCGCTTGAGGGTACGTCGACTGAGACTGCAAATACGGCATGTACCCATTTTGGGAATACCTTATCTGCTGCTGCAACTGAGGAGAGTACGACGTTGGTGGTTTAGATACGTTGGGAAGCCCAGAGTAGGTGTCCCTGACAACGTCCTGGCCCTCGTTGCCATAAGAACCGCACAACGATTTCTTGTCCGACAACGATCCCACCGACTCGTTGGAGTTTTGCCTCGCAAAAGTAGGCTTGATCGTGTCCGGTATCGGTATAGGATTCACGCTTCTCAACTGATCTTGATAAGGAGTCGCGGGAACGCTGTCCGCCTCGCTTTTCAATGGCAGAGTCTGCTGTTGGAATTTCGTGGCGGTGCAACTCTCTCTGTTCATCTCCGCCTCTTGAAGACTTCGAATCTCTCGAAGGACTTGGGCAGTCTCCGGTTTGTTCATCGCCGAACGGAGAACTCTCTCGAGAATTGGATTAGGTATGTAGGAGTCTTTCTCGTCGTCCTCCGCCGTCGCAACGAGAACCACTTGGTCGCAGAACGACACGCTCTTCTTCTTTCCTATTCGTCGTTTCATCTTCCTCGGCGAGATGTCGTCCTCGCTCGGCAAGATCGTCGTATTCTGTATGGTATTCTGCATGGCGACCTCGCTGATATCGTCCTCGGGGTAATCGATAGGCAGACCGTTCTCGTGCGGCAGCGTCAGAGACATCGACATGATCGCCTGATTCAATCCGTTCTGCTGCGTTTGCACGGTGTTGCTCGGGGCTGTGGTCGAGATGAAGCTGTTCTGACTGGAGCTAGATTCGAAGCTCGAATTCATCAGCGACTGATTCGACGAGCTCTCGGTTTTCGTAAAGTTCGTCAAATTCTCCGCGGATAGCTTCATTGGCCTCGATTCCTCCGCGTGTTGAACGTCCGCGTGTTGCGAAGCGTCCAGCAACGGAGAAGGAGAAACGCCGTTCACATTCTGCTTCGTCGGAATCTTTTGGTCAGACTCAGATTTGGCGGCCGGTTGCAGCTTGATCTGCTCGAATCTAGCGGCCATGTCTTTGACGGAGGACACCACTCTTGGACAATCGGTCACGTCACGACTCGACTGATCGTAGCTTTGACCAAGGCTGTTCATCATCAAGTCACTCGTTCTCCTAGCGATTGTCGGCCCAGAGATCGTAGGACCGGACGATCTAACTTTTGAGACATCCTGTTCAAGAGGACCTTGCTTCTTCATCCTTCTTTCCGCTTGTTTGGCCTGCAGTTCGCGCAACCAAGTCTCTCCGGATGATTTCTCTTCGTCCTCCTGTTCCTCGGGCTTCTTCTCGTCTCTCGGAGCTTCACAGGTTAGGATCTGATCTCTCTTCATTTGCAACTGGGACAGTAAACCGCCAATATGCTGATTATCCAGCTGCTGTTGGCGCTGCTGCATAGAAACAGCCTGCTGATACTGTTGCTGCTGGTACTGATGCTGGTACTGTTGCTGCTGATATTGTTGCTGATCCTGAATGTGACTGGAACTTTCGTCGATTGGTGGCGGAGGCGGTGGAAAGTCCTCGCTGGCTTGCCTCGAGTGAGACACAGAATGAATAGAAGGATACGGCGGAGGAGGAAAGTCCTCGCTGGGTTGCCTCGAATGGGAGACATTGCCGTTTTCGGGATACGGAGGCAAAGGATCCAGCTGATTCGGTTGTTTCACGGGGCTCTGCTCGTTGTGCACGTCCGCCCTCGTAACCACAAACGTGGGCTCGTACAGGATACCGTTCGCATATTGCACCACGTCATCCTGAATTCTAGGTTTGCTGTTGTAGTTCGACGGACAAGATGTTGCCACGTTCCCGCTGTTTTGCTCGATGCCGTAAGAAGGCAGAAAGGGAAGAGAGTGAGACTCGGACGAGTAATCGGTGTAGTTGGAGGTTCGATTAGCACCGCCGGTCGAGTTTGTCGCGTTCACGTGATTCCAGTACGCCCCATTCTGGTCTTGAGATGGGTTGGACGAACATTGACTCTCTGACGTTGAGTAGACCGATTTCTCCGGCTGCTGCTCGTTGTGCACTTCGCCCGAACACTTAGACTTGCTAAGCTGAGAAGTGGTCCTGAGCGGAGGAGGCGGAGGGACCTTCGCCACATGTAACACTTTACCGGCACTGCCGTGGAAGCTCTTCCTCATCAGACGACTTCTCTCCAAGTTTGGATTGCTGGTGCTGCCCGGACTACCGTTGCTGTTCCCAGTGAACTCTAGGTGTCCCTCGGACAGGTAGCCACTTAGAGACTGGCACACCTCGTTGCCCTTCAAACCAACGCTGGAATCGTCCACCGACTGCTTCGGTAAAGCGTTCGAGGTCCCCTCCACGCTTGCGTTCGTCTGTCCGTCTTGACCTTCTCGTAGATCCGGCATGCTCCTGTTCTTCCTCTTGATCAGCCCGCCCATCAACAGTTTCCTTCGAATTTTGTGCTGCTTCTTACCTTGTTTCTGCTCGCCGTTCGAGATGTTGTTCGACTGAGCGTTCCGCGCGCTATTGGCGATCGTGTCGGTCTCCTTCGATTTCTCCACTTTGGCGCCTTTCGGCGCGGGAGACGATCGAGACGGGGCGACGGAGAAGTCTTTGGAGACGTTCTTGTTCCTCTCCTCGCTTCGAGCTCGTTTCTTGTCCTTCTTGTCGTCGTCGCAACGTTTCGTACGACTGAACAGACCCGTCCTCTGTATCGGTCGATCATACAACATGTACTCCTCGTCCTCGATTACGTTCACGGCGGTCGCCTTGCTGCGCAGTGTCTTCTTTTTTGGCAACGTAGCGTAGATCTCGATGCTCTTGGTGGCCGGCTTGTCGGCAGTTGCGGATGGGGGATTCACTAGGAGTTCCCGACTGTTTTGTCGAGAATGGTTCCCCTTGTCTCTGGAACTTTGCCGAGAGTGCTGGCCGGATTTGCTGTTTTCTCGCGAGTGTCTTCCTTCTGGCGCACCTTCTGAAACACGTATATTTGTATATATGTTATATAAATTAATCTATTAATTCTTTTGCATATCCAAATACGATGGATACAATTTATTTTTGACAGAAGTAGAACGAAAATAATATACAGACGATTAAAACTGAAAAGCTTAACACTCTTCTTCGGCCTATCATTCTAAATCTAGTACGTATTTATTTATATTTATACATAATAATAAATTTTAACATAATTTTTAAATAAAAAAAAAATATATATATATATAATTCTTTTAACAATTCACCTTCTTTTTCCCCATTAACTGTCGCCTGTTCCTGCAACATTCTTCTGTGCAAACTCCTGGTCCTCATCACGCAAGTATTGTGCTTCATCCTTGCTGTTCTGATGGTGTGAGGGTTGTTATACGGTGCATCCATGGCGGCTCTGGCTTTGCTGCTCGCCGCGCTGCACAAAGCGACCGCGGTGCTGAGGTCGCCCGCATCTTCAGCAGCTCGGGATTTGTCCAAAAGAGCGTCGGTTTCCTTGCACAGGCGTTCACAGTCGTCGCCTGAGGAAGCTTGGTAGCCTTCCGGGATCTGGGCAAGCTATGTTGAGTAAATCGATTTAACTCTACCGTCTCCTTCGTTAATAGTATCGCAATTTTATTTATTAAAAAAATTTCAAGGTTGTACTTGATTACAACCGACGAAGGAACAGTGGTTCCGAGACAAAACGACATGATTTAGACAGAGAGATTGAAAATATCTTAATTCTTCACGTGATATGTCTGATAATCCATATCTACTCTTATTTAGGTAAATGCAAGCATATATATATATATATATTATATACATAAAGTTTTGATCTAATAGGATAATATCAACAAGAAGAAGTATAATAAATCATTTCATGTTCAATACACGAGTGCCTGATGTATTCTCAAAATTGAGAAATCACTTTCCCAGAAAGTGGAAAAGTCATCACATTCTTAATACTATAAAGAGTCGTACAATCTTTCAATGTAGCGTTAAAATAACACGTACCTGTAGATTATGCTTCAGCCCTTGCTGCAGCGGAAGGCTGTCCGTGGAGGACAAAGAATACGAGTCGTATCCGGCGTCGTAGTGGCCACTGCTGCTGCTGGAAAGTTCGCCGGACTTGCTGGTCGGGCTTTTCGGCACGCCCGAGTTTCTCTGCATTTTGTTAACGATGTACAAGTACGGATTGTCCATCGTGGTGGAGGAACTCGAGGACGCGCTGTTCCGATCGCCGGACCAGTTTCCGGAATCTCGCCTCCGCGGCACGTTCAAGTGATCAGGAATACTGATGGCGTCCTGCGGCGTCGAACCAGCGCTCAGGCTGCGTGTCAGTTGCATTTGCTGCTTCTTCTGTTGCTGCATCACGTTCTCTACAGCGCGTCGGCTGATGTACTTCGATTCCGCGTCTCCGTCGACGGTGTCGACACCCTTCAACAGAAAATTTCATTCAAGTGTCTCTTCCGCTGCGAAGATCTCTACGGCATATCGACGAGAATTGATTCTCATCGGACGGAGATGCTTAATTTTCAGAAATCATGAAGATTCTGTTGTGAAATTTATTCGCAGCTTTCACGAATTAAGGATTCTATCACGACAGTTTGTCAAATGATCTTGATACAATGCTTTTATTGCTGGACCGTTCTTATTTCATCATCAGTGTAACAGAAAATTGTAAATCTTCCCATTGCGGAAGATATTGAATTATTTAATAAATCGATCGGTGATGCACGCGAAAGTGAGAAACCTACCTAATTTCCAGAGATGTTTCATTAAACATCCTGGTCCAATATTTATTTCATCATCAGCGTAATAGGAAATTGAACTTTCACAAAGTTCCTTCGCATTGCGCAAAATATTGAATTTAAAAAATATTTAACAAAATAATTACGACACAGTGACGTAAATAAATCAACCACAGTTCGATCGAACCACCACGTACATGAAGGAACTTACCTGATTTCCAAAGATGTTGTTCTGAATATCCGTCAGATTCTGATAGTCGCTGTAGATCCTGCGTTGCGTGTAAGAATGAGGAGGACTGTCGGGATTCGGTGTGATGGCACGTCTGGCAGTACTATTGATCGATGGTTTTTCCGGGCTGGGTGTGATCGATCGTCGAACGTTATTCTTCGGCGGTGTTTTCAGTCCATTCCCGTTCGGGAACGGCGTCACGGTTTTCGGCGCGTTCTCCGTATTCACCGGCGTTCCACCAGGAGTTGCATACAGCAGAAGTAACGGCTGGTATCTGCCTCTTCGGCACTTCTCCACCACCTGCTCCCAACGCGGCCCGATTTCCTTGACGGTCGCGTCGTCGAAGTAAATCCACACCTGTGGCGAGATAACGCAATTCCAAAACAAATTGACTTCACTGATTGAACTTACTAAATAACTTGCTTAATATAAATACTGAAGTCACTTATTTCATGAAATAAGTTTTAAGAAATCGTTTGATTTGTCTGTGGCTCAGCATGGGAATGATATTATTCACATGTGATTTATAGGATAAAATATTACGAATTTCAAAGAAATGATTTAATCTACGAAATTAATTTCATCTGCAAGTTCTTAAATCGCTCGTTTAATTGAATAACCTTGAATTTCTAAGAAACGACTTAATTTATTTGTGGCTCGGTATAGAAATTAATGATGTTGCTTATGTATGATTTACGGATGAAATATTATGATAACGTTGCAATGGTTCCCATGACAGTAATGAGTGTTGTAAATGAGTTGAATAAAATTCAAAGTGACGTGTTAAAAAATTTCAATCTAAAGCGAAGAAAAGACGTTTCTTTCTAACGTGAAAAAATCGTGAGTGAATTTCCTTCCAACGCTTTACTGGCCAATTCTTGCGAAAATCCACTGATATGGCGTGAAACGCACAATGTGACGTACAGGTACGCACGCTAACCTTCAGTTTAGTGTGAAAGAAGAAAGTGGAGTAGTGTTTTCCATAATACGTGACGACTCCGACGAGATTGTGCACGGTCGAGGCACCCCATCGCGAGTCCACCACGCTGTGGAAAACATCGCTCAATCTGAGGGACGTTCCCACGGTTGCGAAAACGTCCATGATATGCTCCAACGACGGCCGTTCGCTGTCCCACACGACACCGACGGAAACAATTTCCGGCCGGTTCATCAGGGTCCGGCAGATTTGGATTTTCGCGCCGCAAGAGCTCTGCAAAACGAACAAACGAAAACGGTATTGTTAAAAATAATGAAAAGGCACTTTATCAAGGTAAAAACGGTAAAACGGAACGATCGAAAAATCGAAGAATCTATCGTTATAGCATAATTTCAACATTCCGACGATATTACGTCGTGGGACTACATTCAACGACATAATTTCAAAATTCGTTCGTTCTACAATTACGAATCACGATCCACGATGGTTAATTATTTATCGTCTGCAAATTGCAGAGTTTCACGGTTGTCGGTCGTCGGATTCTATGCGGGCAGCATCCGCGTAGCCAAGCAAATAGCCGGCAGCGCTCGAACGATAGTTATCGTTCCACTTCAAAGAGAAAGTCCGCGGGATATTAATTCGAAGAAAGGCCAAAGTAGAATGTGCCTGATCTTGGAGCGAGGATGAATCAGACACAGATCACACTGTGGAACTCTTCTCAAGCTCTGCAGGCTTAACAATCGTTCGAGTGACGATGGAATGGTTGGTGTGAAATTGCGCGTGCACGAGAAGAAAGTGGATTTATCGGTGAAGGTGGAAATTACTCACCGGGCAGTCCCTGATGTCGCCCATGCCTCCGGCTCTCCGCAAAAGCTGGCCAAACAGATCCAAACTCGTTCGAGAATTCGGCGGCGTTTGCCGCGCCTGCGACGTCAGCGCTGACGCTGACACGTAATGAACCATCTGCAAGCAGATTACACGTGAATGAATATTTTCGTGAATCGAAATTCGTAGACGCGAGAAGCGAGAGCGTGATGAACATTAACAACGTAATACTGTCATTTGAATAAATCCTTTTATTTCAATTGCTCGCGATGATTAATAATGCGATCAAAATACGAGTTAAATCGCGTACGCAAAAAAATTTGTATTTTACAGTTGTCGAAAAAAAGAAAAAAATCCAAATATCCAAGTGGAAATATATTTCATCCTCAAATAAATTTCGTCCTCTCGCGAACTAACACTGCCATAACATTCCAGTTTGGAATAATCTAGCAAAAGTCTATCCAATTAATAAGTGATATACTCTTATTTTCTGAAAAAAAAAACAAAAGTTTCGTGCGCATGCTCTGCCCTGTGTTCTACACAACAGTTCAATCGAGCGTGCACAAGCAGCCAGCTGGTAAAAGCGATCGACCATGACCGATACCAGATTGCAATGAGTTTCACGTTTTTTTTACAATCGCAACCGACACCGAAGGCAGAACCAACTCCACCCACGTGAACTGTTCGTGGCCTGTGCTCGATTATGCTCGCACCGCGGCTCCGATCATGCTCGAAAGGGCACCACCGCTGCTTTTGTTACCTACTCTGCATTAGTAAACGTCCACTTTTCTTTCCACTATCCTGAACAAACGGAGATTAAGAAACACGTTAATTCGCTTTGCCCTGACATCGCGCGGATGATCTCAATCACCGAGTGATTTTTATCTTCTCTGGCTCGATTCGACGCGATACTACAGTTTCTCGTTTGCGACGACAGAGAAAGAAAGTAGGATCGGTCGTAAATAAAACTAGAGTTATTTGATGATACTGTCGATAATTTAACGAGGATATTTAATAATTTCTTTATTACTTTTCTTTTTAACTATCCACAGAATTGATTTTTCCTATAACTCGTATTTGTGAAGTTTTAGTAACTTCAGTAAAATGGAATGAAACACTAAGTTTCAAAAAGAAGAAAAAAGAAACATTGTAATCTTGGGCGAGTGTAAATCGCGGACTCTTAGCAAATTGCATCTCCAGAGAGATAAAAATTTCAATAGCTTAGCTCTTAAAAATCTCGCAACAGCGCGATTTTCGTACGACAGAAAGTCACAGAGCTCACGAGAAGAGAAGGATCAAAAAAAAAAAAAAAAATTTTAGTCGCGCGCAGATTTGCGTGATGAAAGGGAAAACGACGAAAGCGGGCCGAAAGGTACGAAGTTCCCAGAAAATTTTACAATTTTATCAGCGAAAGAGAGCAACTGCGAGGCGCCACGAACGAAATACGACTTTCGTTATTGCGTTTGTTCGGGGCTAACGCTCTTGCAACCTTATCGAAACTTCGCCACGAAGTAATTCCACGTTGCTAACTAGAAATTTAATTAACTCTTCCATATACACCGTGAGATATAATGTTCACTCCCACGATAAAGAGCTTCTCGTGCCCGCTTCTTCCTTCGATGTTCTTTGTTAACTCGATTAATAAATTCATAATCAATGCGGCCGTTTAAACTCGGAATGAATAAAACCCTGTATAATAAATTATGGTGCATATATTTTAAACGCACTGTATGTTTGAAGAGCGTAATTGAACTAATAACGACGAAAAATTGCTCTAACCTCGTAACGAAACACCATGTGACCAATCGACTTGGTCTCGTTTTTTAAAGCGTTTCTTAAAATCTCTCTGTTTTTTTTTTTTTTTTTTTTTTTCAAAGACAATTGTAAAAGTTCAAACTTCTTGCTTCTGTAGGAACATTAAAAAATTTTTTCGTGACTTTGAAGATTGAAATCTCCTTTTTGCAACAATGTCAACTGTTTTAAAACATGTTGTACGATTGTTTTTCCGCCAACATTTTATTGAACTACGAACGTCAAGGACTTGAAACATCATTGTATTTCAATCATAAAAAAGATTTTTTGTGCTTTTAGAAATGTGCGAATTTTTACAATTCTTTTGAAAATAAGTGTACGAACTTTTCCATTCGTTACATGATATTAAAATATCGTTTGAAAAGATGAATTCAGAACTACGAAAGTGGAGGCTTTAAAATAAGACCAAGCGGACTGCTATATGATTTTTTTTGTTAAAAAGTCATCGCGATTCGAATTATCGATAATTTTTCATCGTTACTGGTTCAATCACGCTTTTAACTGTGCATCAAATATTGAAAATAAATTGCTAAAGTGTCTAGCGGGTGAAACAAATTTTGAACTGTTCACTTTTTTTTTTTAATTAAGTCAATGAAATTGTGAAATTGGATAAATAATTGTGGTAGATTGGTATTCGAAAGTTGAGTTTCAACAATTTTACTCGAAGCTTATATGATGATTATAGCAAAATGAATTCTAAACTTCGAAACAAAGTTGCAACA
>CAJDYZ010009047.1:29122-39422 GCA_903986555.1 Heterotrigona itama
AAGTCTCTTGATCGATTGAAATAATTTCCTCGTTCTTGTTCCTCGACCTGACATGTAACAGCCAACAGTGTTTCACGACTTCGTTTTTCTTATTTTTCAAATAAGAGGTATTCAGCTCGGAGCCTGAAAATTGCAAATATAGCCCGGCTGTGCAGAACGCGAGTGACAAGAACGGGGAGAGCTAGTGATCGAGAGTTTCACTTTCCTCGCCGAGCCGGAAATAATCAACCTCGTCGATAACAGTTGCACGGCTATGCACTCACGGTGATTAAATCTGGTAAAATCGTGAAACTCTGGTCAAACAAAAATATAATTTCCTCCCCTTCCCCCTTTTCTTTGTCATTAGACATTTTCCTTACCAATCTTTTTTTTTTTTTTTAATCAAATAAAATTTGTTTCTGAATATTTACTTCGCGTTTAGCAAGTCCTTTAATCTTGGCAAAACACGATCAGAATGTCTCGAAACGATGTCAGGAACTGAAAAAGAAACTCAAAATAAGGCGAGTCGCACGATGGACCGGTTTTGTTAAATTAACCAGCGATTTAAAGATTTTTTTCGCGTTTTACACAGCGACAGCTGTAAAAGGACTGATCGAGTCTCGAGGTTGGAGAAAATTTTCATCTAATGGCTCAAAAAATGACGACAGACGAGGAACGGTTTCTTTTTGCTAATAGGTTCGATGTAATCTGGCGTAGCTTTTCTTTCTGCAACAAGAATTATCGCGTCGGTCGTTCGCGTAAATTACGTTGGTTAAATTTGTTTTAATAGCGGAACAGCTGTGCTCGTGCAGCAACTGCGTGGTTAATGAGCTATTATCGATCAATAGTCGAACATAATATCGAGGATAAACTACGACAATAGGAAACTTTACGAATACGATATTATGTTCTTTAATGGCTAGAATCTTGATTCTCTTCTTTAATCAAATTTAATCCCATTTTCGTACGAATTGAAACTACGAGTGTAAGTCAAATTAAACTCTGCGAAATTAAACATTGCTTCCTTCGTCGAATGTTTCCAATCTTGGAAAGAATAATTGAATCGAATCTGGACTCGCGAGATAAGAATTTTCAGAATACTGTAGAGAAACTTATTTTCCAATTTCCTAGTCCATTTGCTATAAGTTATAAATCCATTGAATTAAGCATAATTCAAATCAAACCGAAAAAATTTGTTTTATTACACTTATTTTTAACCAAAATTTTCACCTTCTACTTTTAATACAACTCAAGTATCATTTGGCACGCAATAATTCACATAAAATTGAACATCGATTCCTAATATTAATCTGCTCTCCTCAAAAATAATTATTAGGTGGTATCAGTCACCCACGAATCTGTATCAATGAGTCCCCATTTTCTGTTCGCCGAGAGCTCATTATCTATTCCAAGTCTTCTTACATCACCCTGCCAATTATGTATCAAGTTTAGTGTACGAAACACCATCGCCTAATCCAACCCGTACACCCCCAAAATCCACCCTCTTCCGTTTCTGTTGGTCGTTCGTGACCAATGAAGCATCAAATCCCGATCAGCTAATCCGTTTACACGACGCAACTCGATCGCTCAGTATCTTGACGCGCTTAGGCTTCTTAGCTAAGTCGCTTAAATCGCTTAAACCCTTAGCCAGCCAGAGGGGCTAACTTTTCGTTTACCTTCCCTCGTCCGTTCACCCTCGAGTATCTGGACCACCCTCGATCTCATGGTTTTCACGAGAACGTGATAAACGTGCAAGAGTAGGATATTTCCTACGGAATTGCTAAGCTTTCAGAGTTGATTACATATATTATTTTACAATATTTATTTCGTGCTCTTATGCTTAATTAGGTTTTACACAAGCATTTAAATTTAATAAAATTTCGAGTCTTATAGAAGAAACACTTCATTCGCAACGGTCTGATACGTTGTAGTTGTAATTTCGTGTATTTCTGACGAATTTCAGAATTCAAAAAGATTATAGAATTATATGTAAAAAAAATCGTGGTAATTCCAATGTACGCTAGAAATAGAAAAAAAAAAAAATAGAAAATAAATGAGGAGTGCAAAAAAATTGAGGAATGAAAGAATTCTAAACTCTCAGAGTTAATTAAATAAAAGATTTCGTAATGTTTATTCATTTATTCTACTAACATTTATTTCAGCATTTACGTGCTTTCGTACTTAATTCCGTGCAAGCATCTAAATATCTAGCATCTAAAATCTGAAAGATAAAGGTTCGTGCTGATGAAAACCTTTCGCCACGTTTTCGAAAAATTTCAGAATTACATAGAAAATATTCAGAAATCACGCACGCTACAGCTAAAATTACGAAACGAAAAAAAAACCTCGAGTTTGAGTTCCAAAACTCTCAGCTTTCGATACCTGGGCACAGGTATTCTTCGTAAATTCTCCTTCTTTTCATTCACCGGACCTACCCCAAGACCTCGAGTCAAAAGATTCTACCTGAGATCATTCGAGATCTTTCGAGATCGTTTCCGACGTGTCCACCTGCGTTAGGCTACGTGAGAAAAGTAACGTCGAATGGCAAGGAAAGATCGCGCGGGCAGATGGATCGAGTGGAACGATTGGAGAGAAAGAGGAAGGAGAAACTATAGTATAGTATTCTCTGGGCCATTCTTGAAACGTAATGGTACGTTCCGCAAGAAACGCATTTTCCGCGAGCCGCACGCTATCGAGAGATTCTGCATTACGTACGTATGTATATGAGAGTCGATTAATGCGATGCTTTTAAAGATGTGGAGGTGGAGTTTTTCTTTAAAAACGAATGGACGATGAGTTTTGCAAATTGAAGCGTGTTGGTGACGCGGAAAAATTACTATCGTCGCTTGACGATACTACTGATTACACAAGGCTAATGACTTGGTAAAATGATTAAGACATTCTGAGGAAAGTATCGTTGTTAATAATTGTAAATTTATTTAATACTTGCAAATTTCGTGATGATTTCTCATAAATTTCATTGCCTAGACATTCGCAGCGTTGCAAAATCAAATTCTTCAAACGTTATCGACATAACCATATAAATAACAAGCGTAAGAATATAAAAGACGAGACGAGCGAAGAGAGTTACAGAGAGATGATCTTCGTTATCTCGCCCCGAGGCTTATTGTTAGATACTGAAAACTCGATATCCCCTGAATTACGCGAATCCCAATTGAAGCAAAAAGTTCGAAACGAATTCGATTCGTTCACGGTTCTGTTCCCCTTTGAGGGAATACGTCGCTCGTTAAACTGACCTGTGTAAAAGGCAGAGGCTCCGAGGTTGCGCCGCACGCTCCGCAAACGCTTTGCTCGACCAGCGTCATGGCGAACTTCTGATGCGGCACGCAATGTCTCGCGCTGCACATGTCTTCCGCCTCCCCGCTCGCTATGTGAAGATGTATACGCAGAAGAATGTTCTCCTGCAACATATTTCCCTTTTATCGCCGGTGTCCGAGATGACGCGCCGCTGAGAATAGAAGATGTCCTTGTTAATCGATTACAATTGCAATTCCAGTGAGCAAACCAAGCAGGATGCGCGTTCTTCTGCACGCTTGATTTATCCCGACATTTTAATTACTTCTACGGAAATTGCTTGGCAAATTGAAGAGCAATTTTTCTACATCCAGAAGTTGGATTTTCTTGGCAGAGAGCATTTGTAAGAGTGATCGTCACTCACGAGACGACTGATTGTGAGCTCTTCTGTCTCTAAACTTTGCAATGGGTTTCGTTACAGTGATTCGAGTTTTTAAAAATTATTTGACATAGACGTTCTTCGGAGCGTCTTCGGTCAATCGTTTTGTTACGAGTTTCATACGAATACGTCGACTTGCCGCGCGAATTTTTCAATTTTACCGGCTGAGTTTAGTCTTCGGTAACTTCTTCAGAAACTGAAGAGATTTAAGTGATTACGGAAAGATATCTCGTCAGAAAATACATATAATTTTATAATTTACGTATTTTTACGATTAATGTAATTTTGTAATTCACGTAGCAAGATTGTACCCCGACGCAATTAAAAAAAAAAAAAAAAACGACTAATTTTGATTTTTTGACTTCTAACAAGTTTAGTCGACTAGTTAGTTTGAAGTGGGCGCGGGGATTTATGAAAGGAGGGGGTGAAGGGAAGTTGGAAATCGTTGTTCTAAATTCTCGAAAAAAAATCTAGAAAACTTATATCATAATTGTATGAACGCTGTTCTGTATAATATTTCATATTTTCGTTCATTAAAAAAAGGGAAATTCAAGAAATTGAAAGCTGTTGCTACGACGAACTATGTATTAGTAAGCAACGGGCCAAGTCCACGGTGAAATTGCAATCGTTTCTCACGGTGCATTAAACATTTCGCGTTAATTATGGAGATAGCCAAACATACAAAGCCAACGATCATCGAAGATCAACAGCATGACTGATTGTGAGTTAATTACCGATCGCGAAACAGACTGCATTCGGCGCGAGTGTACTTTGAAACCTAGAGTGCTCCAGATAGCGAAACATCGCGCCTGTCGCGTGTGCCTCTGCGTTTATTACACTCTCGAGGATCGCGCCACTCGCCACGTTACATTCGTTTCCATCCAGCTGGAGAACTGCGTGTCGACACACGCGCCGCGTACAAACGGCTGAACGTGACTCCAGTGTAAACGAGAAAGTGAACACACCAGTTAGAAAAAGAGAGAGAGAGTGTGTGTGTGTGTTTGCTTAGGCTCAGTCGTACGAACGCGTTACAGCAATCGGCGATACTTGGCCGTTCATAGCGCGCAAGGAAGAGGGAGAACTGGTTTGCCCGATGGGACATTCAGGATCGCAAACCGTTTGGAAAAGTCGAAGGAAATCGCGACACACATCGCCGGAATCCGTTTCGACATTCAGAAACGCAGAGAGATTGCCAGCCAGCGTTTGGAGCCGCGGAGTAGTGACTAATCGCTCCTCTGAATGGTCAAAAGCAAACGTCATCGCGAGATTCGTTGAAACTATCGTGCAAATTTAGATTGCGTTTGTACGTGTCGTTCAACAAACAGGTCTCAACCTCTTTAGACACGATTTAATTTTTTTCTTCTTTTTTTTTTCTTCGGTTAGAAAAAAGTGACTTAATTTTTTGTTTGATTACGTTTTGTTCGATTTTATGGTGAGAGTGATTCAAGAGATAAAAGAGACACAAAATAATAAATTGCAAGATTTTGTTTCAAGTCGCTAATTATCCATACGTTTTGATACGACTTTAAGTAATGAAAATAAAAAAAAGGAAAAAGAATAACGTTCACATATGTAGTCAATGAGTATTATTGGTTATTTATGAATGAAAAAATTTTATACATTCTATTTTTGTCGTGACATTTTGGAAGATTTTTCAGTTCTTTATTTTTAGTCCAACTTTTGAATTTCTTAGGTGGTGATTTACATAGAAAATTTGAGCCAGGTCTACATTCTTTCGCAATAGTTTACTTGGATCTGATAATATTCCAAATCTTCAACCTCTCATTAATTATTTCGCAGTGACTTGAACCTCAATTAAATATTTTCCCTTTTTCGTCGTAATCTGGGTACACAACATAATAAATTATATATTTCGTAATATACAGTTGAACGAAGTGTGCAATGAGAAAAGAAATACCACTTGAAACGATAAATGCGTACGTCTACCAATTCCTTATAAAACTGATCAATACTGCAAACTTTGTCTATGCAAATTAATACAATCATTGAAGCTGAATTTATTTTATATACCTTATATTACATTTGTCAAATCAATATTTTGTATATTTGTCAAATCGATATTTTTCAAGTAACTAGACAATTTTAACAATTTTAACGGAAAATAATGTCACGCTATTTATGGTATATCGCAAAAGTTCAGATTTTTGTTTCGGTCATTGGGCAATTATGTAACTGTAATAATTCACCATTAAATCTTCACTTTTTTTTATCGGCGAAAATAATTACAATTTTTAAAAAGAACGTACACGTATGTGTCAGTGTGCCTGAAGAAGCGATTTCTCGCTCCCATATCAAAGATTAAATGAAACGTTGCTTCGGGTTGTTCAAATGATTGTTCTTCTGCAATTTTCACGTCGAAACGACTCACAGTTAGAGAAGGACAAAGATCGCGAAGCGTTTTCGCCAAAACGCGTGGCCATCGAAACTCGTCTTGTCCGGATTCGTTCTTGTTCGGTTGGTGAGCTGGTGAGCTGTGCAGGCTCCAGACGGAACTAGGTAATCGCTACTTACGAAACATTCTGCCGCGTCGTCCATGAATCCGAGCTGGAACCTCTGCTGATCGAGAAAGCTCTCGGCCAGAGCGCGGCGCAGCGTGTCGGGCGGCAGCGCGCTCTCTTGCGAAAACTGCAGCTGCGAGAAAAGGTCCTGCAACAGACAACGCGACGTTTGTCAGTCAGATTTGAAAATGAAAATTTATAGGGGAGAGAAGGTTACTTCATTGAAACGAGGAATTATTTAACTCAGTACGTTCGATGGTGGCTCGATCAAATATATATTTCTTTTCTGGCTACCCAATACCAAAATTTCGAAATCTGTGCGTAACAGCGTTTGTTCCATAATTTTAAACTGACGGCAAGCAATTTCCTGTTATTTAAATGCCTTTGATATTTCAACTTTCAGTTCTGTGTACTATTCGCCAAGATTCGCATTTATTTTACAATTTCAAACGTCCTTGTTCCAGCCATGATCAAAATGAATCCCATACGACGAGTTTGACTAGGCATATTCAATTTTCTGGTTAGACGGGCGTTGAACGACGAGACGTTCTGATGAATAAGGGCATTTAAGGCGACATGCAGTCGCTCGGTGAACAGAATAGGATAAGGACAGTAGCAAAGAGCCTGCACGTGTCACACGAAGACTGTGTAAATATCTCTGTTTGTAGGACATGTGTATCGCGTTACCAAGAAGATGCACTGGCCACGAGCCATGAAGACATATTGTGTAACATCCCATGGAAACTTTTGTCCTCCCCTCTGCCCGGAGCATTGGACAACAATTACCATATAAATGTCATGAAAATGTAGAACAACATTGCGCAACGTTATTCATAAAATTCATACCAACGCCGTGAACAGTCAAGCGCCAATTTCTTTTCATGCAAATTGATGTTTTATATCTTTGACAATAAAAGCAGGACATTACTGGATATTGTGGCAAAAGAATTGGAATTTAATTTTTTAGTTTGCTCAATTTTTAGTAAGTTAGGTTAGGTCAGGTTTTTTTAGATTAGTTTATCTTCGAAGATCGTTCGAGAGTTAAAAGTAACTTTTAAGGAATTATTAAACCGTCGATAAATAAGATAAGCCTTGTCAAAGGAATAAATTTTCCGCTTTTTGGTCAGTGTGAAACGACCAGTTTCCTCGGGTCGTTGATTATTATTCATGAATTCGAAACGTAGATCTTCATACTGAAATGGTCGCCGTTTTGGCGACAGATTTTTCTCGTTTTCTTTCCTTCTTCGTATCCAAACAATAATTAATTAATCATCAACGAAACTGCGTAAAAAAATTTCTTCCCTTGTATTTTTCAAAATTTCTCACAAATGGCAATTCCTGTACACTTTCTTCCACAGTAAAATCCTACATGCAAAATATTCATAAAATCATGAAAAACTAATTCCACCGTCGCACGAAAGAAATACAGAGTATATAATCCCAAAATCACTTTCTACTAAAATGAATCCGTAATTTTTCTATTATATATATTTTTTAATTTTCCTTTCTTCGCAGATTAAATCGAAATTAATGAAATTAATCTTCTCTTATATTTTGATGGTTAAAAGTGGCAAGCAACTTTCGGCCTAGTATCCTGAAAAATTTCGATTCACATCGCAAATGTTCACACTGCCAACACAACGTCACCGTTTCACCAGCAAGGCAGAGCCTAGCCAAGCAGATTTTATGCATGCACGCGAAATTTAAGAGCGCGAAAATGCGAGGACATCCGAAGCAGAGTGTTCGTTGGATCCCCGTTCAAATACAACAGTCGCAGAAGAATATAGAAAATCGAGTTAATTTTCAAACGAAAAATTCAAATCGAGAATCGTACAGAAGCAAGAGCTACCGCGGCGCGGATCGAGCCCCGAATGCGAAAGGAAACCCATAACGCCCACGCACTCTCGATTTCCCGTTGCGTAAACGTATGCAAATGTAAGTGTATATGTAAATCGGATCGGCAAGCCGAACGAAATCCTCGTACGCCTTAAACGATCCGTTTCTTTTCGCTGATTAGCGTATTCTAGCCTCGACTAGGTGAACGAAGCAAGACGGAGAATTTCGAAACGTCTGGGAGAACGCTGCGAAACCTCCTCGGCAGCCATCAACTGCCAATTTTGGTTAATTCTTTCCACGTCGTGGCTGTATATGTACAATTGGACGTGCGTGCACTTGCTTGGAGCAAGATCCCAAAAGAAATGGTTGGACACCTTCGAGTAAATAAACTCATCATCTTTATTCGCAGTGCATTTCGTCTTTCTACAATAGTGAAATTTCGATTAATTGTACTGCGAAATAAAAATCATCTCCATCTCTCATTTCTCAGAAAATGAAGTTTATCGAACAAAGAAGTTTATTAAAACTTTCATTCACAGATTAGAGATGCTTAGTGAAAAATTAAGTTCAACGTTTTACTTGCTTTTAATTGCCATTTCATGCGATCAGGTCAAATCTTCAAATTCCCTACAATATATGTAAAAACCTAATAATTTTATTGCTACAATTTGGTATTAATGCTTTGCACAAATCTAGATTTATTTAAAATAATTCTCTACCATATGAATACGTTGGCTCGTCCATTTTCCAAAGATGCATTCCACTGGCGGATCGTGTAAAAAAAAAATACGCGCGAGTAAACGGCGATCCCGAGAACACGAGATTTGCGGCAGCAAACGAGTTAGTTTCGCAACTAACTAATCGTCGACCGATCGTTGGTCACACGTAGAAAGTCGGCGGCACGCACCGCTTCAGGCTCATTGCTCAACGCGTGCAGCATTTCGAGACGCAACGACGAGAAAAATGTTAACGAAGGGTAAAAAACGGAAATGCATGCCGCGCTACGCAACCGTGTAATGGCTGCACAGCGTCAGGAATTTTCTACGAAGATCGATCGTGATTCTGTCTCGTACGAAGCTTGATATTTAATAGGCGGTAAGAAGTCTCAATAGTAAGTAGTCCACTGTACCAGACACGAAGATCAAGAAAGTATTACCTAAATTTTTCTGCAAACGTCGAAACATTGTTCAACAGAATATTACATTTGGAATTTCAACTCAAGTTTTCATCCAGCTGCTACGCGATCACGATAGAATTAAAATTGCTGTCCAAGATCTTCAAGGAAAACCAGTTGAGAAAGTAAATCTTGTCCCTTGATCGGTTGCTCTTAATCCGCGGAAAACATCGACACCATGCCAGAGACGCAAATGGCTAGGTGAAATTCTTCAATGAAAGTCGTTCGGTTAGTATCGAGTATCGAGAGGAAGACGGCGGTGGCCGATGTAAAGACAACGACAGTTCGTCTGGACGTCCACGCGCAATGACAAGGATGTAACACCTGTTCGAAGCAGGTTATAGCCTGGTGTCGAAGAAAAAAAATCAGCCTGATCGAAGCTGTATTGACCACGCCATGTGAAATCGGTGAATGAAAGCGACCCTGCTCTGAGATCCCCTGTGCTGGTTTCATTTTTACTGCTAAATTAATTTTATTATATGAATATTTAATAAATTTTATATATATATATATATATATGTGAAATGTAGTATAGAATGTCCGTGTGTGTAATAAAATTAATATAATTCTGAACCCTGACGAAAGAGTACAGTCACTTCAGACATCAAAAGTTACACTTAGAAAACATCTAATTGTAAAGAGTGCGTGAAAGCTATTCGAGTGTCGTGAGCGCGAAAAAATCGAACACTAACGACATTTTAAAGAGGAGCCATGTGCATTACTCGGAATGCTTTCGCACGCAGAACCACTAATTCTTATCTCGCCCGCCTTAATGCGTTTTAAAGAACGTCACTGGCTTGAACGTCCCTTTCGAAGGGAAAAAAAGACTCGTCCATTAACTTTCTTTGAGAAGATGCAAAAAAAGAGAAAGAAAAATCACAGACAGATCCAGACTCGGGGCGTTACGTGACAACATTCCCAGAATGTTGCACCGAGTATGATATATATCTGCGAAATATATTTCTATTTTTCTAATTACAACTCTATCCTTCCACTAAATAATAACACAATGAATATTGTTCTAACTTTCTGTTTGATGTAATTCTAATTCTCTATTTTTTTCCAATTCTACACGAAACGAATCTACATAAAAAAAAA
>CAJDYZ010009052.1:7881-24733 GCA_903986555.1 Heterotrigona itama
GTGGCTCTAACGAAAAGAAGCTTCCGTTTTCACGTAAGAGCGACAATGACGTTTAAAAAAAAGTTGATCGTGCGATCAATTTTTTTTATACTTCTTCGCCTGATCTCAGTCACGCTAACCATTTACGCTTCCATTTCTCATACGATAAAGGTAGGAGGAGAAAAAAGAAAAAAATAATAATTGGTCCAGAAAAAGAAAAGAAGAAAAAAAAGGAGGAAAAAAGATTACATATCGCCCCTGTGTACTCTATACCTTGGAACTGTGGTACGTTTTTTTCTTTGAGCGAGATTACGTAATTCTATATTACCGGAGAGGGCGATGGAGCGGTACTCGTACCTGCCGCCTTCTAAAATAACGCTTATCACTTAGTTTTTTCTTCGGTCACTTCTTGGAAAATTACAGTCGCGTGAGTCGCCTTAACACACGTTTCATCTACAGTTCATGCTAGCTATCGGAAGTGAACTTCTTTTTTTTCCCCGCCCCTCCCCCACACGGTGCACTAGGATGGAGCGGTCGAACAAAAAATCGTACGGCAGCTTTTTTACCGACCGGAACGTGTTCACACTTTCTCGGCGGGATGTTTGAAACGACAGTTGCGTGCAAGAAGCATGTATTATTTATTAGAAATATCACTGCAGGAATTTTATATATTTTATATATATGTATAATATATGCATTTTATGTATTACAAATAATTTTTTTTACATGTATAATATATAATTAAAATTATAAAGACATATTATATATTATATATACAAAGACAATTACTTAGAATACATAAAATACAATTATTTATATATGTTACAGTATTACAAAACAATAAAATTGTACATTGTTTTATATATAAATTATATGCATTAAAGTGTACAATTTTATTATTTTGTAACACTGTATGACAATTGAATCTCTGTCAATCTGACTGGACCTCAGACTTTCGTTTTTCTAGCGCTTGAAAAATACGGATAATTCTTGTCAATATTAATAATTATTAGCCTCTGGCTGGGCAGAAACACAGGTGTATAAATTGTATTTATTTTAGTTATCATTTAAATTATAATGATTTTATGTAGAATATTTTGATATGGTTATTTTAAACGTTGACATTTAAACAGACATTTATTTGTTTTATTTATTTATATTAATATTTTTGTTAATCAATTAAAGTCAAGCATATACGTGACGCCCGCCGTAAATGTGTTAAATATAATGTTGGCATCAACATTGTCGTATACTTGGACCTTGGAGAATATTTGTCTCCCCAAAGTATAAAGTACTCATTACTACGTTTGACCTAGCCGGAGAACTTTGTCATCGAGACGCACTGGTTCGTGTGCGAGCAAAAGGAGGTAACGATTAAAGTTTCGCTTTAAACTGGGAGATTTGCTTTCCGCGGATTTTTCGAATTTTTTCCAGCGAATTTGCAGAAATTCTTTTTAACGTGAAGTAGAAACATTGGAGAGTAAAGTAAAGCTCGGCGAACGTTCAATTTTCGACGTGACGATACAGACATCTTGAGGAGAACAGAGGAGAACATCTCTGTAAACGCGAAAGCAATCGCACAAAATAACTGGCCGATTATTAACAAAACGTATCGAAGAACGTGTGATGCATTTCGCGCTGAAAAATGGGAAAAACATTTGCAGGTAGAATCTGGAGGTTCGTTGTCACGAGTCTCGAGGGGCTTCTATAAATAACTTCCGTTGTACTGTTTAACCTAACCCTTGCGCTGGCAGCTGGTTCGTGGACCATAACGAGTGACCAAACAATAATTCGCCACTTTCTTCTTGAACTCGTCGGTATGATATCACTGGATAGAAATTAATAAATTACTAAGAAGCAATAAATTTATTATTTGTTTTGCTTGGGTTATATTTAAATACACTTAAAACTGAGAAAATATTGCAATTTTGGGACAAAAAAATTCTCGACGTGCCGGACACGTCATTCCAGCGCAAGATGTTAACAGTAAGATGTTAACATTAGCCGGTAAGGCGGTCATTTACGATCGTTGAACCACCGGTAAATAGGCAACGATCGTTCGTCCAGGCCATCGACCGAAACGACGACAAACGTACAATAATAATTAACAGAACACAGACAAGAAGTATAATCGTAATCAACAGCGACATTTGGCATTTTTTTCTTTCACCGACTGCAACTCGAGGATCAGAAACTAGAGATTCTTCTTCTGAGAAAATGGACGAGATCAGACGCGAGGGAAGCTCTCTCCCCCTCTCTTGCTTCGAGATACGATCTCGAATTTTTTACAGTCACATCTTTTTACGTTTAAAACGAAGAGATCAAGTCTCGCGCGAATTTCAATTTCTTTCTCCGAAGATTCAAAGACGAATTAAAATTGTAGCTAAAGGGCAGGGAGCGGAGAGGTTATGGACAATTACGTGATTAGTCGCGTTAGTTGAATTTAAATCAATTTGAATTGATGTAATTCGAAAGTGCTTCACCAACTCGTTGCTTTAGTTGGACTCCAACTACTTATACATGGTGTCAGTAGACCAGTATACAAGATTTAAGTGATCAAACTTCGCCAGTGTGTTTTCTACATAGATAGAAATAAGAGAAAAATATTGCATAAACGTAGATCCACGAAAGCTTTATAGAAAAGTTGCAATGAAAATATATAGAATTTAAATAAATAAGTTTGCATGTATGGCCGAGTCAAATTAATAAGTTTGATTATGTTTGAAAAAGAAATATAAGAATTCTGAAAGAAAAAAAAATATATATATATATATAGATACGTATTTACAGTAATTAGAAAATTTGAAAGAAAAAATTCAAAATTGAAGAAAGAACACAAAGAAATTAAGGTAGACTACGACGTAGAATACTGGCGAAGTTCGATCTTGAAACGCGGACACCCTGTATATTTCTTGAAGCTTCTCAACGCTCGCCCCGTCACTTGACTTCAAGTCGCTTGCAATTGAAATAATTTGAAACCCCTTTATCAATGCGATGATCAATCAATTTCACCTAGCTTCGAGTTTTGGGCTGAGAATTTTAATCGTTTTATCGATCGACCTTTTGGTAATTTTGTTATCCATTTAATACATTTTAAATAAAACATAACCTCTTTCAAACAGAAAATTAAAACACGATCCTGGATAGATAGAAAGCTTCAGAGATTCGAGTGATCTTTTTGGCAAAATATATAAACAGAAGAAGCTTGTGCCCTTTGTTGTAAATTTTCTTCCTGTCCCTTTCATTCTCATTTCTCCGCCATAAATTTTATATACACTTCGATCGTCGGCAGATCTAGCGTTAAGGCGCGCACGCTTGGCCAACAAGAGCGAACGATGGGCGCGTGTTACGTAAGCACGGTGCGACGTGGCGCGGTGCAACGTGCTGTCGACGTGTGGTGTTGCTAACTAAAAATCATTGCAGAAATCACGTCATTGCTAGAATCAGCGATTCCGTGGCGTTAGCCACCTCCCAATCGAGACACCGATGCTTGCGTGGAATCGTCTCGCACTCTTGCCGATCAGCTACATATTTTTTCCAACGTAAAACAAAAATCGTTGACCCAATGGTTTTACACTTTGCCTCGTCGTACTGTGCTCGGCATATATATAGGGTGTCCCGTAAATAGTGCTACTACTTCTAGGTCAGGGGTTCTCAAACTTTGCCCTAATAAATAAAATTTTCGCGACGCTGGGTATAAGAGATACGTAAACTAGGAAAACGAGTTCAAACATTTGCTGAAAATACATCGTATAGAAAATTTTATCGGTGTATTAAAGACAAAGCTAAATATTCATACTAATTTTTCACTTTTGCTAAAATTTCTGCGACTTCCATATGGAAAGCCCTGCTGTAGGTGATTCTAAGAATGAGAAAGACTTCCACTCGAATCATTAAAATATTCTTCATCAATATTTTTTGAGAAAATCGAGTTCAATTTAATGAAAAATTTTATTCCTTTTCTTCGACTCATTTTTGGGACACCCTGTACTATGCACAGATCATACAGTGTATGCAGTGTGTTCAAAGGAGTTTGGGAACGTTCGATTCACTGCTTAACCTCTTAGCGAAATTTTCTTCCACTCCAAGGTGCATTGCTTGATGTAAATTGTGAAAAAAAAGTATAACGATGAAATTTAGATTCTGCTTTACGCTACATAATCACATTAGAATAAACTCGGAATAAATTAAAGTTCTGAAATTGAAAAAAACGAATAAATTAAAGTTTCATTTAAAGAATTTTAAAAAACAAGGTAACAGTGAAGGCACACCTTCCAAGTCGCAAAGATTGAAAAAAAAAAAAAAAAAGAAATGAATGTCGATTAACGCACGCGTGAAACCGGCATAATGAATAGTCTGCGTGACACGCTGGCACGAGAAAGAAAGAGAAGGAAGAAGAGCGATGTCTGTCGTTCGCTCTTTTTCCTCTGTGACTCGCGGTCGATGATCACAAGTAATGGCGTGTGCACAAGTGTATTCGTAGGTGTGCGTAATAATGCGCAGCAACGTAGATGTTATTGACCTTGCGTTAAAAGCGCTGTCGAATCCCTGTTCAGCAACCTCCCACTGTCCGTGGTGTTTTGCACGAGCGCCAAAATTTCTCCGCAAAGATTATAAACAGCAAATGCACCCAGACGGTGTTCAATGTTTAAAACAAACAAAAAAAAAAAAGAAAAAAAATCGATAAACTCGGGCATTAACAAATGTCCGAATCGACTTCAGATTTTTTATTCGATGAATCGATTAACTAAATACACTATATACGTATAAAAATATCTACGTGCATATTTGTGATCCAACATTTTGCCTCCTCGAAAAATGACTCAGGATATATCGAGGCAAAGAGATAATATCAAATTTGGAATATGTAACGCAACATATGAGTTCAGTCAGCATGTAAACACATAATTACTGGTTAATTATAAAGATCGATTTACATCGAGTAAACGATAGTCACGACTAAAACTGATCGATGGCCCAGAATGACGGTAACTTGATTCATCCAGATCGACAGATGGCTGAAGAACAAATACTCGCGATTGACAATAGAAATATTTGAGCACGAAATAACGCGCAACATTATTTGTAACGACGTGACGCAGAGTTCACAGTTTGCAAGCAAGTGAAGAAATGAGAATCGGTGATCATCGATTGCGAGATAAGGAAGAATCGGGAAAGAAAAGTGAAGTCAATTCACCACAAACTGTGCAACGCATTTGCCTGAAGAATAACAGACAACATTAAAAAAACAATATTAAGAAAAAAAAGGTAATGTGCATTTTCCGATCGTTAGCGGAATACGTGGCTGAATCGTTTGATCGATTCCTCGCGTGTAGAAGGCTGCCTCGAAACGCGTGTGTCTGACGCGTATTAAGCCTTCAAAGTAAAGGGGAGATACTCTTGAAAGTAAGGACGCAAAAGTACCTTTAAAATGCGATCGTTGGAAAAAACAAGGCAACTCGGATGGTATAGCCTCTGCCCAACTTTGTCAGACTAGGTTAGACGAATTATTCTCGACCGGCGAAAACTTTTTGTCGCGATATCACGTCGAATAATTTACGCTCGATGTGACGCCCGTTTCTCGCATATATTTTCCTCTTAAGGTCCGTTAAAGGGCGTGTTGTTGCGATACGCGCAAACCCCTTATCGAGTGAAACCCCGAGCGAGCCCCGGCAGGCACGACTTTGAAAATTTGCACGATCGCCGCCTGGCTTGTTTCTACACCTGACCAGTTAAAAGCGAAACTTGAGCAAAACAAAAATGTCACGGCAACACGATCAATCGACGCCTTGAGAGAGCCGGATATGTACCTTACCTACACAGGCACACGCGTCTGTGTCGCTCTACTCGCTACGCAAGCCTCGCAAGATCCGCGTAGCACCCTTTTTTCCAGTGCAACAGTTTTTTAAATATATCGGCGAGTCACGGCAATTTGAAGTGTCAAGTGCTTGGAAAAATAACGATGCAAAGGATGTGATGGTCCTTGCTTTTGCCTTTGGTTAGCAATGTCAGATAAAAAGGGGAACGGAGAAGCATACACACAGGATGTATACATAATAGGTACTGAAAGCGAACGCTCAAGCAGGGAAGCGTATTCTGCGAATTGTGCCGAAAAAAAACGGTATCAAGTGTCACTCGTTTTGTATAGTACAAGTGTCAAGTTTCACACGGCCTTCGGTAGATCGCACGGTAAGGTAGAGTGAGACGGGCCCGATTCTAAGAATTGGTGGGGATAGCGACGGACGGTTAAACGGGGAAAATGGCGGAAGCTCAAGTGATAATACATTTCATAGAGAGAAGAAAATAATGGAACAAATCACGGTTTTTAAAAGATTCGACCGAGGAGCCAATCTATAGTTGATTGAAAAACGGCGAGATTTTCGCGATGGCTGCCACTTTGCTCTCTTGCCGATGGAATAAGTGTGTCACGGCCAGCCGGTAGTAGGAACGAGGCTCGTACGGTCGAGCGCTACAGTCGAGCCAGGAAAGCAAGCTTCTCTCTGTCGATATACACATCCGAAAGGTGAGTGTACAGTAAAATACTGTCTTCGTACCACATATATACACGTATACTACGTATACTACGTGTATTTACACGTAGCGACGATTATTCTATATAGAAATAATACATAGCAAAAGCCGTTGCAGGTGGAGAAAGAAGGGTTATCATCGTCTTTTCTCCCCCCCCCCTCTCTCTCTCTCTCGTTTTCTCAGTTGCGCCGTTTTCTTGTTCCTCTTGCCCGTTTCTCGAGCCAAATACATTTAACCTTTACGAGCAAAGGTACGTCAGACGGGCACATAGACAGACAGAGAGGGGATGGGAGAAAAGAAGGGGGCGACCAGCAATGCGAAAGGGGATCGCGAGAGTTGACCCTAGTCACCGTACCGGCGCAAAGGCATTTCTAGTTTAGCGGACTAGAAATCTCTGCGTTCTGTTCCTCGCTGCGAAAAAATGACCGCGTGTGCGCGTGGAACTGCGGAAATGGGCGAACAAAGAGAAAACCGAGTTATTTATGTAGGTGATACTACGTGCTCGGAAACGTGACGGACCTAAAAATGTGGTGCAAATAAAATTCGAATGTTGGGCACCTGGAACATTGGTCAAAAATTTCTAATACAAGTTCTTTGTGTGTGAAAAAAAAAACAAAATTTCATACGATATATATATACGATATATATATATATATGAGATAAATAATTTCATATGATATGTGATGTATGTATATATATATATATTGTTCTTATATATATATAAAAGTATAATTAAAAAATAATTTATATAAAATATACTATAATATATACAAAATTATTATAATTTTATAATATAATTATTACTTTATATATATATATATAAAAGTACAATATACATAAGTATATATGCATATATGTAAGAATTTTTCATTTAGTTTTAACACAAATCATCGTTTTCACGATAGCAGAATTTTTTCCCCAATTAATGCACATCTGTACAAAGTTTTCTTTTTTTGTTTCGACGTATCTATTGAGCAAAAATTTTTTCGAGACATATCGTAGTTCAGAAGGACGAGCCTATCGCGTGTTTGATACGAGAAGAAGAGAAAGAGATTCGTGTCGAGATAAATAATAGTGGAGAGACGATTCAACTTTATCATTTAGCGACCGACTTCCTAAACACGTCGCGTTCCAACTCGGAACAAGGATACCACGCTGAGAGTTTCTCTCGTTAGAGGGAGCCTTACCACTGGCGTTCCTTATGAATATTTATCGTTTCGGGGAGGGCGCTCCGGCGCGGTTGTATGTACACTTTCTTCCGTATTCGCGCGATTATTCCGCGGCAACCACTCGATCATACGTGGCTGCTGCTTCGTTCTGTTTGTCCGTTTCACCGTGCACAAAGAGGCCTCGACAATGAGAAGGTGAACCAAGAGGTGGTGGTAGTGGTGGTTGTGGCGGCAATGGCAGAGTGCGGAGGTGGCAGAGGTACTGGCAAAGGAGTCGTTGAACTATAAAACAACAGACGGAGACGACCGGCCTAAAAACGCTGCAGGAAGAGGCGGTTCTCTCTCGATTTGTCTCGCTCTCGTGCTTGCTAATTGCTGCCTGCTTTTTCAACCTCCAATGTCCTTTTTATTCCTTCCTCTGATCAAACAAATAACATATTAACCATTGGTTCTTTTATCATCACACTGGGATCGGGTTTCGTCGGGTGAGAGGTAGAGGAAAACAGCTTAAGATATTTCTGGAAATTAAATGCTTAATCCGTTGTTAATCCATATTCGCGTAGAATAACGAGTCAGACTCGTGGTGTATTTTTCGTGGCAATAATATGCATTAACGTGTGCAAGTTAATAGTCGGGATACAACGCTGTGTTGTATCGCCATTGATTTCGGATAATAATTATTCTATATAATTATACGAAATACGTTTCACCGTTTTAATTAATTATGAAATAATTTTGTTTGCAATTAAGCACGGGCGAAAAATAATTTTTGAAAAGTGTAGTCATAGCGACATAGCGATGAACAGATTTTTTTTTCAAAGGCAGAAAAAACATTTTAGACGTACGTCTTCCGAAGATTTTGATAACGAGGATGCAATTGAAACAAATGGAACTTCGACAAGTGAAAATAACGCTAATATAATTGGAATTGGGTTCCCAAAGGTAATAATCTGAAAAGTTTTATCTTCACCAAGTATAAACCTTTTATTTTTGGAAAAATTAGGAGATAGTCTCACTGTAATATATTTATTCCATCTAACATTAACGGATGATTATTGGAATGCGTTAGCTGTTGAGACAAATAGATATGCAGCACAGATGCTAAATAGTGAAAAGTACAAAAAGAAGAAATACAAAAAGAGGAGTGAAACTACTTGGGAATGTGAACTTTGTTTGATAGCTTTACACATTCCAGAATGTTTTAAAAAGAATCTCATAAACAAACTATTAAAGAATATCATAAACAATTAAAGAATATCATAAATAAACTATTAATACATATATATATATGTACAATTATATAGATATTAATTATATATACATATACAGTAATAAACTATTAATACATATATATATATACAATTCTTTGTTTGTTTAGTAAAGTTTTTTTTGGAAAATTTATAAACAAATATTATATATAATAGTAACACGTTATATTTTTTACTTTTCTCTTTGCTACCATACCGCCATATAATCTAGTCAGCTTTTCAGTGTTTTTTTGAATCGTTTCTACACCGCATTGCCTAAGTGTATTTTGTCCACAAAATATACAAATGGCTGCCTCACGAATGGGTTAAAAAACCTGCCTATAAATAATTGAAAAAGTAATACAGGTTGCAAGAAGATTCTATTTATAAAATGTTAATCATTAGTATAATCGTGTGCCTCTTTTACAGAACCTAACCTAAGTGCATTTTGTCCACAAAATATACAAATGGCTGCCGCGCGAATAGGTTAGAAAGCCTGTCTGAATAACTGAAAAAGTAATACAGGTTGCGAGAAGATTCCATTTATAAAATGTTAATCATTAGCATAATCGTGTGCCTCTTTTACAAAACCTAACTTAAACCTAACCTAAGTGCATTTTGTCCACAAAATATACAAATGGCTGCCACGCGAATGGGTTAGAAAGCTTGTCTATAAATAATTGAAAAAGTAATACAGATTGCAAGAAGATTCGATTTATAAAATGTTAATCATTAGTATAATCGTGTGCCTCTTTTGCAAAACTCCTTGAATAGCTGATGAGATCTCTACAACGCGTTTTACGGCGTGTAATTTCAAGATTTCGAGCATACTTATTCCGACTAAGCTGGTAATATATTTTGGTTGCGTTTAAATTAACGAGGCAGACATAAATTCGAGAGATGATTGGCAAAAACAAGGGTAAGCTGGGCTATACAAGTTTGTTTCATTGAAACACAGTGTTTCAATATACTTTCAGTTCGAACATCGTAATTTATGAATGGTTGGAGTTTCCAAGGCGCTATTATATTATATTATACCTACGCGCATGTACTACCCGACTCACCTTATTTCGCTTTCTCGAGCTACAGTCCGAAGCACACTGAAAGACTCGACTGGGGGAAAACTTGACAGGACTGTAAAATGTATCGCCGTTCCGGCGGCTGATTGTTGTCTCAGTTTTCATAGGATGCACGTGTCTCATGTGACTTTCTCACAATAGCAAATATCTCTTCAACCTATTTTTGCCGGAATTTTTTTTTTTTTGGTAATCTTTTACTTCGTAGTAAAAAAATGCTTCGAGTGCATAATGTGATTAGCTTACTATTGAGGTTTAGGTTAGGTTGCTTTATTGCTGCAGTAGCTATTCGACGATATAGAATGGCAGAGTTTTTATAAATTTAACGTGTTTTCATAAATTTGCCCAAACCCGACAGCAAAGTGAATTTGCCGAAAAATTGCCCGACAGCAGAGTGTTAACGGTGAACGGCCCGTATTTAGCGTTTTACTTCCAAACAGATAATAAAAAAACGCGTAAATGGTGCCGTTGTCTACCGGTGTTCGGTCGAGGAGAACGTCGTGTTCGTCGTCTCTAGGCCGTTGGCCCATTAATATGCGAAGAAACGTGACGTAGCTTCGTGTCCTCGATAGAAAATCGATGCTTCGAAAAACTATGTTTAATCGCAACGATTTTGTTTGCAGTTTACAATTTGCAATTTCGTACGTACGCCGCAATGGCGCTGTTGTCGTGATGTGTAATCTTCGACCGATTTATTCGCTCTGTCTTGTTTCACACTCATTTTTAGAGTTTTTCTAGAAATCTGTAAGTATTTTGTTTGTGCGTAGCATATTTTTTTTTTTTTATTTTTTGCTTTTCACGCCCTCGGTTGAGCAAATCTCTTTTTGTTCACTATTTTATTTTTTATACTTTTCGGCGATGAAGTTTTCATTATCTTTTATACAAATATTCTCTGCGTATAACGTATCATTGTTTCTTCGTTCAACAAATAAGGTGAAAATCTAGGAAATGAATAAAAATAATTCGCTAGAATTAGATTTAAGAATGAAATATCCCCTTTTACGTATGAAATGTAGTAAATGAAAATAGCTTAATTGACAAAGAAAAGAAAAAATTGTTCAGGGAAGATCAGAGAGAATCGAAGAACACGAGTTGAGGGTTATTACCGTGGAGAGCCACCTCTTGGCAATTATTTCAACTGTCAATTGTAATTTATAATGGTAACTACAATTGCAAATATATCTTAAAATCTGTCGAGGGTCTGCCCCTATATAATGGTATATGTTCATAAACAGGACACCGAAATCCAAAAGCATACAAGGTTTCAGCAGAATTGCAAACCCGAAAGCCTAGCAACTCTCTTTGTTAGTCAACGACCTTCCTTCCTTTCCAACAGTTATTTTACCTAGCTTAAAGGCTCAAATTTCTAACGGTTCTATGATATGACATTTCTCGTTCCTTTCCTCCAACAACGTTTCTTTCCATTTGTCATGGAAACCTTGACAAATCTGTGAGTACATTGTTAACGACATTTTCCTCGTTTTTACACCGCTTTCTCTCGGTGGTTTGTGTTTCACTTCGACGACAGCATCCTTCCATTTGCATGCACGTGTTACGCAAAGAGAACTTTCTAGCCAAACGAAATGTCGATATTGGTCGGTCGGTAAGAAAGAATCATCGAAAAATCGGCCGCTTCCTTCGATCGATTATCAAAGCCAGGTATACACGACGAAATTCGGTGTGAACTGATTCTTCATCTACATAGCCTCGGTCGTTGAACATGCTACAGTAAAAGCACAGAATCGTGTGTAAATGGGAAACCCACGCCTCTTAACGCTAGAACTACCGACAATTAAGACGAAGCTATTTCTACCAAAACTAGTCGAAATGACTTTAAAAAATAACAGAATATTTTTATATTTATTGATTTGCTATTTTCTTGCAAAAGAAATCCCATGTTACATAGTATAATTAATACTAGATTTGTCAGGTTTATTGAATATAAATCTGCATCTGGCTTTAGATGCAAAGAGTTGTTCGTCAATTGTAATATTTGCACTTAGTTCTAGCAACTCTGACTATTTTGTACAAACTTATCCTATATAGCTGATATCGAAGCAAATTTATCTGTTTGTAAACATTGGACTTTGTCACTTTTTTTTTTTTTTTTATCAAAGCGAATAAATCTCAGTATTTCGGTAAAATCATTTCACGAAAGTTCCAAATTTTTTGTTTTTCCCCGTGCGTACAAAATTGTAGGACCGTTTTACACTTTAGACAAGTACCAGTCATTTTCATTAGCATTGGTATAAGTAGCCATGATGCAAAATTATCTGGATTTCTAATAAATAAAAATAAAATAAAATTCATTATATTATTTCTTTAGTTATCATTGCAAAATTCATTACATCATTGCGGGAAAAAAGATGCAACGTGAAATAGAAATTTTAAAATAAAATTGCAAAACCAGTCGTTTTGACTGGTGTGGTAGTTCTAGTGTTAATCGAAACGAACCTGGCGGTGACGTAACCAGCGTGCGTGCATCGCAAATAACCCGTTAGATTAACCCTATCGCGCTACGTTGTTATCGTCTCCCCGTGTCCGTGTGCGTTCTCTCTCCAGCAGGCAAGTCTCATTTTTACCGATGGTAAACTTAGCACGACGAGTTGATCTTCGATTTTTGCTAGTTGGCACTGTGAAAGTCGGCGGTTGGGAGCGACGATCTGACCTGGAAATTCGAAGGTCCAATTCGGTCTCGGAACGGAGAGGTAAAATTTTTCGCCGGCCGTGCGAAAGATTCGGGATACAACCGCTCTGCCTTCTCTGAAAAAGCGTCCGCGTTCTTCCCGAGCCCCATTTCGACCTCCTCCGCTTCCTTCTCCTCCCGGTGCAAGTTGGTTTCCTCGAACGTTGAGCATACATACATTCGAGTGTATACGCTATACGGACAAGGGGTTGCAATGCCTCGTGTGACGCAGCAGCAATCCGAAGGGTGGGGACCTTGGCGTGTATGTGCGCGCCCCTTCTCCTTCCCTGCCGTGTATAATGCTCCCTCTCCTCTCGCCCCTTCACCGCGTACTGTCCCCCCGAACGCCCACCACCCTCTCTGTCTCTCTCTATTCTCACTATCCCCATCGCCCCTATTCTCCCCGCTGGTATTCACTCCCGTCGCCCCTCGGCGTATCCCGGCGACGTTGCCGGGTGTTACATAATAGCCGTGTGCACCGTTGCCGGTACTCTAGCGGCCGTGTTGTGCGACGTTGCCAGCAGAGCTCTCCAACTGGTGTACACCACCATCCATGTCGGTACGGTTTGCTTGCCTTTACCTGCCTCTGTGTCTGCTGCTTTTGCTTGCCTACCATCTTCCCTTTGCCTACCTGTCTATCTACCTACATAGCAGATTCTGGCTAACCTCGGATCTAGAGGCCCCAGCATCCACGATTTTTCAAACCTCGTGAAAGCTTGTAATTAAACGCGAGTTGGTGAAACTGAGGGGAATGGAACAAGGCGTAGAAGCTTGCATCTGCAACATCACGGAGATTTGAAACTTGGTATTCGTAGTAGATTCCGCTATGGAGGCATAGATTTTTAATGGAGACGATTTTTAAAAGAGAACTCGAGCACACGTACGTAAAGACGTCGCAGTGAAAATCGTTTCTTGCAAAGGTTTTGTCGGTAATTTCGACGTAAGCTTGAGTTCTTTTTTTTATTTTAGTTTTCGTCGCAGTGATATAAACAAAGGCTTTAGTTTCCTCGCAGATGATATATAAACAAAGATTTTCGTCGCGATTTTCAAGTAACTTCGAGGTAATTTCGAAAGTTCTCACTTTGGCTTTTGTTGGTGGAAGATGGGTTTAATTGTACGTATCGATCGGTTATTTATACGTGCTCTCGGTGAGAGAAATCGATGCAGCAGAGACGCGTGTGCTTTTGCCGCTCGGGCCGTGGTTGCCAACGACGTCTGACTGATTTATTGTGGCAATTTCGTTTGTCCCTGAGAACTCTCGGGGCCCTACCTCGGGGTCCGGATGTCTCTCGGGCTGGTTCCGGATCTCGGATTACCCTCAGGCCCCTCGGGCGTTTTCAAACGGAGCCTCGCTCTACTTACTCCGTGCTTGAAAAATATCAACTGAATCTGGTGGAGGGAAGGATTCCTTTGTTCTTTTGCTTTGAAAGGGACCTCGTGGCGTGGCTACGTCACGCGTTAATTTCCCATTGGATGCGTCCCGTGAAACCTAACCTAAACCCTGTCCGTGACAGTTGGGACAAACGACCTAAGCAAAAAAAGAAAAAGGAAGGAAAAAGGGGGGAGAGGGGAGGGGGGATGAGCCAAACCTAAGTTCGCAAGAAAAATGCTGTACAATTATCAACATGGGGCCTGTGGGGAGGAATTATTTTTAAATCTTTTGAAAGCTAGGTCCTTGAAATTCACAAAAACGCACGTTCCGACTGGGGCCCCCAAGACGAAGCGGCGTTGCCAACCTGATGGCGGTGCGCAGTGCTGGCAACGTCGCTGCAAACTCTATCGATTCCAGATCTACAATTTCTCGCGAGCCCTCCTCTGGGTCACTCGAGCACGTTTCCCGGCGTAGTGTACGTGCGACTGCAAAGGCCATTACACGTCCGTTACCAAAAGTTAGTTACCTGCGAAAACGTAGGAATAATATTGCTGCCATACTGTATGCGTGGGCATTTATCTCGCAGGAATACCTCGAAAATGCCAATGTTACGCACCCTGAATTTCGCGAGCCATTCTATTGGGCAATTTTCGCATGTCAATTGGTCAATAAAATAAAAGTAAATCGAACATAAAATAATGGTTAGTAACATAATAAAAAGTGAAAATATTATCCAGATATAAGATAAAATATAAGATGATAATTTATAAATGATGCTGAAAATCTCCCACTGTCGAGTCTTTCAGTATGTCATTCGGACTGTAATTTCAGTCCTCACAGCAAACTGTTAATATCGAACAACGCGCCGAGACGTTGTGCACTCTGCCAAGAGAGAAGGGAAAGAAAGTTCAACAGGGCAGGTGTTTCGATTTTCGGCAACGGTTACGCGCAAAAGATCAACATTCAGCAATCAACAGGGAGGAAAAAAGGAAATAAAACGGACAGAGCGACAAAGAGACACGTAACTCGGTGAAAATACAAAATATTTCCTTCTTCTGTAGATTTTTGATTTTTTTTTTTTTTTTTTTTTCGACAGAAAGAACTGCGTGCTTTCATATAATCGGTATTTTTATCGCAATTTAATTATAAGGACATATAATTACGTAGCAATGTTAAAAATACATCGTACCGTTACCCTTGCGAATGCTTGCATTCTTTAAAGAAAAATGAGGGCACTCGCGTTTACAACTATTTAACAGGGTCACTGAACGGTATATTCGCTTCATTCGATTTTATGCTGCCGAGGAACATGGACGAGGAAGAAGAAATCACTCTTGAAATTTCAACTCTCAATCGAACTAGCGGTTCTCGACTGCAACGCGTAAAAAATGAGACAAAACTCAAGTCGTGAATTTCAATTGTATAGCAAGAATATCACTTTTGCAATTGCTATAATCTTAATAAGTTTTTTGCGAATCTTTCAATCTTTGTGAAATAAATTCTTCTTTTCTCTTTGAAATTTCAATAATTATTACAAAAAAAAAATATATATATATATATGTATTTCTGCAATTTCAACGTTGTTCTTAACGAACAGTTTATTAAACAAGGAATACGTATTTTTCAAATTTCTGTTATCAAATATGCTATCACGCGACGTTATAAATAGTTCAACACCTGTAAAAAGAGAGAATATCGTACAAACGTAGGGAACAAGAGAGCGTTGGCATTCGCTGCAAAATTCCGCCAATGTTTTCAGAACGGATCGTAGCCGTCCGCCTCCTTTTTGAACTCTGGCGTCTTGTGGCCTGTGAAAGTCAGTCGTGTGTTCTGTTCTATGTGACCAAGAGCCCTTGGAGAACATAGTCGTGTATATACGTATGTGTATATAACGCACGTTACAATATGTATATCCCCTCGTGTAAACGAGGGGCGTGCATATCAATCGTGCTTGACTTATTTATAAACTATTCCGATTAATAACAACGACCATACGATTCTGTTTTGCATTTAACCAAAGAACGACTAGTTTCGTTCCCCTTCCAGCAATATGGCAACGTACGTTAATTATTAACGTAAATCCAAAGTGTCGTCGTTACGATGTTACTTTGTCTTTTATATCTATATTCCTATCTCAGATCGTCAATAAAAAGAAAACATACACAGTATATGCATATATGCTAGCTTTTGCATCATCCACTCGCGCGAGCCTACATATCTCTACGAAACGCTAAACTGTCGCAGTTTTGCCAACAATTGCCACGAGAGATGACTATAGTTTTCGGAAAGGCAAACAAATTCTGCCAACACTCTGCAGCAAAAAAGAAAAATATCTCGGTACGTATCAAGATCGAACGAAGCGACAGACGAGCGACTAACCGGCGTACGAGTTCGTAGAACGATGATCGGGGCAAGTATACGGAGCGGTCCGTTTACCAAGCTGCCGCGACTCGGTCGGTCGTTTTGCTGTGCGAGAGGATATTGAAGATGCGACGTTGCCGGCCGGTAGCACGTAAACGGCCGGCAGAGGCCCGGCAACGTCGCGAAACGAGAGAGAGAGAGACACGCTCCGAGACACGAAGGAGAGAGGGCGGCCTGTAGTCGTTTCGGTTTGAAACGCAATGCCGTCGGCCGCTTGCCAGATACCGTATAACAGGGTCGACCAAGGATGAAGAAATTTGGCGGAATCGGGCTTCTTCGCGCAGGTGTTCCCCCTAGAACGACGACGCTTCAATGCTTGAAATCTTGAAACTCTTTCTTTGTGGCAGAACGTTACGAACCTGCCCCCCCCC
>CAJDYZ010009052.1:26365-41907 GCA_903986555.1 Heterotrigona itama
ATCATGCATGTGTATACGTATGTGCACGCGCGCGCCCACAAATTGTAAATATAATCTAACGTGCACACAATCTCGCAAAGTTGAGTGCGTGTGTAGGAACGTATATGAAAGCTGCGCATACTCTTATCTCCGTGTGACCATAAATTGCAAACGCGATACGTGTGCATATTACTTGTGCACGGCCATATATACGTATGCACACTCGATGGATACTGTTATATCTCTCTCGCCTGTAGCGAACGAACAGAAATTCAAAGGTATATACATGTATGCCATGCGTGTAAAGTAAGAGGGAAATTTACGTTCTGACAAGTATGTAAGAACGCATTGTACGAATACGATGCACATGCCGTATGCATAAGAATGTATCAAACGTGCGTTTAAAAAACGCATCTCCGTAAGCGAGATCTCCGACTTCATGCATGATTCTCGTAAGACTATGGTCGAGTATACTCGAGATTTCTTTATTTTCATAACTATGGTTTCAAACTGGCGTTGTTAAGCGTTTGTACAGTTGAAGTATGATTTATGAAGCTTCTGTTATAAAAAATGAGAAAAATGGACAATTTTTGATGACGATTATCACATACATGCAAAATAAATCTATATTTATATATACATAAACAAGTCTCTTAACGACGTAAAAAAGTTCAAGTGGTATCACTTCATAGTGAAAATATCTCATGGTTTTTGTCTTCTGAGAAAGAACATTAAATTTGACTGAAGATTGAACGTTCACAATTTCAACAATAAAGATTTTAATACTTGCGTATTTTTATGAATAATGAATTTCAGAATTGAAGACAAACTCTGTTACTATGAAAAATGTACCACTATTTTTTAAATAGTGTTACTGTTATAAAAAATTAATAAAGTTTATGAAAAAATAAATGAATAATATATTATGTACACATACACTGCATAAGATAGACTTTTTATGAGTATTAAAATTAAGATGTACGCTACTTTATAACTTTCAACGTGAAAAAAAATTTTTAGGTACATTTGTATTACTAGGCACATTTTATACGGTAAATAATATTTTAGATATAAAAAGACTATGTTCTTTCATTCTTCTTACATTTTTCGCAGAAAATAGAAGGATAAACATTACAAGCAGAAGGAAATATTATAAATAATATTTCCTTCGGGGGCAACTTTCGGGGGATAACATTTTAAGAAATGTTATTTCATTATCTGTCACATGTTTCGAGAAACTGGAGGTCAACGGCGTAACGACGCCACCCGCCATTTTAAGAACGAGCCTTAAAGGTTATAACGCACGGTAGACGACCGTAAGAACGAGGTCCGTTGTACAAACCAAGTATCATCCCAGCTGACACGTAAAACATAAATAATAGCGCCGCTGATAAAATGAATATATACGTATATGTCACAGGGTATGTCTAGAAAAATTAATAAGATCACAATTTACAAACCTAACCTAAAGCATTGGAAATACACTTGCTCCTAGAACTTTCTTTGATTGTCAAAAGAGTCGGCTGATATTACACTACATAACCTAAATCGATACAAACTTAAATATTTTGTGTAATGTAAAACACCGTCCGAGTCCAAAGAAACTATGAACTTATAGAAATATCCTTGACATTTCTTTTTCAATGTTTTACAAGTAATTTATGTATTCCAGAATAGTTACAACCTCTAAATGTAAAAGGATTTGTGATGTAACCGTGAATAGGCACGATTTTCGTCGTTTACGTAACTAATCGGTCAAATCCTTAGCGAATAAGTGTGCAAAATAATTAACATTCAGGTATAACGTGTTGTAATAAAAGTGTACAAACGTGATGTAAAACTTGTCTCTAAATTTACGTGTCGTTTAATTATATGCACGAAAATTAATAACGACGCCAATAATAACAGAAATAACTTTGTTGATAGGTTCTTTGTAAAACTGCTTGTAATAATAAGCATTTTACATTAAAACTGGCTGTTTCAAGCTGCACGGTATCCGAAAATTGAGCGTCACTGCGCCACGTCACCGTTAGTTTTCACTTGTTTTCCTACTTCGATCTCTGCTCTTTAACAATTCCACCGGTATTTTAGGTATATTTCTATTTTGCGTATCGCATAATATTGCTCCATGCATGTGAATATGCACAGTTGTGGATATTTTTAACGCAATACAAAACAAATTACATTCCAACGAAAATCCAACAAAGACAATTCGCCAACACAATATTATGCTCAGTATATTTTTTAGCACATCGGACAAATGTTTATAAATACAATCAAAAGTGATTTTGATTAATCGGTTTAAAATACGACCTGGATAGATATTTATTCAATCGATAAAATTATGACCATTACGACAAGGAAAAGTTTTCGAGTCTGTGCAATAGTTCATCATAAAAAAAAAGAAAAATTTCTACTTCAATCGCGAATACATATGAAATCTATTATATAATTATTTATTCAAATATTAAATCAATCATTTAATAATATATTTTAATATGTTTTGTGTTTTTCAACACAAATGATAATAAATGACAAATAACGTTGTTGTGTATAACGTATGTATAACGTAATGATAATAAAAGAAATACAAAATCAATCTTTGCAATTACCGTTATTATTATTATCATTGTTGTTGTTTTCATTGCGAAGTTCAGCGACGATCCACGAAACGGTTTACAATAAATTTTCCAATTTTATTCAAGTGCTTTTCTTTCTAGGCACGTACACGAAAAGCGTACCCGTAGAGGATCCACGGTTTGAGCGCCACTGTCGAACAATAACTTCGTGCCGTTGCGAGCTCTCAAAATGGCTGTCCTCAGCTATTATTACTTCGGGGAAAAAACAAATGACGGCGCACTCACGCTACGCGAGGAGAGACAGAGCCAAGGCTCTTCTTCGTATAACGCACATCGTGTGTACCCGTGTATGGGTGTGTACGTAAGGTGTGGGTGTGTACTTACATACGCGTGCAGGATCCTCAATCTACGTTCAAAGTTGAAAACATCGAGGTATATATACCTTTTTCGTGCGTTTAGGAATTTCGATTTTGCTCAAACTCGATAATATCTTTCGTTGGACGAAACGGTAAATAAATAGATTTTTCATGATTTCTTTAGTTATTCGTTTACGAAATATTTGTACACGTATAACATTGTCAAAGTCCAATTTGGCCAAACTTTCGATCGTCTTTCGGAAGACTGGCAAACGTTACGAAGACACGACCGTGTCAATTGTAAAATTTTCGACTAAATTAACGTCGATTGTGGATCAGACAGCGCGGTAACAATGAAGGCATTTTATTTTTTGTCCTTAATAATGCATGTGGAGAATCTGTGCATGCTACACCTCTTTTCTCGATCTGAAAAATTCGCGACTAAAAAGGTCACGGGTAAATCAGAAATTTCAAGGGATCGCAAAACCCGTAAACCTTGCATCGACCGGCCCTAAGGTTCGTGCCCTCTTGCGTAAAAGAATACGGTAGATAGACCGAGAAGGTAAACGAAAAAATAGGCGTCAAATTTCTTGCACGCTATCGTATGAATTACGTAGGTAGTACACTACAAGTTGAGAACACGATGAGAGCACGGTTCGAACTTTGTCGAATCGAATTGTTGGTGCGTGTGTACGTACGTATGGATTAGACTTACATTACAGGCCGTCTTGTGTTAGAAGGCAAGAAGAAAAGTGTACGAAAAGAAAAAGAAGGCACGCTCACCGTTTGAAATGCTCTCGTATGCGATCCTCTCGGATGTTTTCCGGCAGATTTCCAACCCACAGGTGACGTGTCTCTCTAACCATTTTGCTCCGAACTCTTCATTTGGGATCGGATGTTGTGGTATCGTTTGGCGGCACTGTACAACGACACACAACTTCGCCCGACGTTAATCACGGCACACTCTTGCCACCACACACACACACGCACACACACAGAGAGAGAAGACAGAGCACACACACACACCACCGATATTCAATACCACCAAACACTGGGGTGTCGGGCAAAGGAAAAGCTTTTTTCTCTTTGCCGAACTTGCTTCTCTTTCGGATCGGTGTTTGCTCGTTTCGCCGCGAAATCAATAAGTAAATAATCGATCCTCGACTTCACAGCGCACAATTGATATATTCCCAATTGGAGATGAAATGAGGAGATGGAACTTTCTCGCTCGTAATTACAACTCACAACACACACGCGACAAGAAATGTAGAAACCGTTACGTTACGTGTATTCCACAGAACGAAGGAACAAGCTTCCTTCCACTTCAACACTCTTTCAATTTAATCACTGGCAACAAACAGATTATCACTAGTCACTAGCCGGAAGGTGGTGACCCCGGGCACGATGATGAGTGCTGTTGTCAGGGCAGCGCCGTGGAACGATCGGCCAACAGGATAGGATGGCTGTGAAGACCTCGCGATCGAACTTTCGGATCGTGGTGATGCACGCTGCCGACAACCACAGCAGCGATGATAGCGATAACTGTGACGATGGTGACAACAGCGACGGCGACGACACTGATGACGATGACGGCGGCGGCGACGGTGATGATGTCGATGCCGGCAGCGACGATGTTGGCGGCGACGATGATGATGATGTCGATGTCGGCAGCGACGATGTTGGCGGCAACGATGACGACGGCGGCGGCTGCGACGCCGACGACGACGACGACGCCGACGACGACGACGCCGACGACGGCGACGGCGGCGACGACGACGACGACGACGGCGACGGCGACGACGGCGGCGATATCAACCACAACAACCACAAAGAAGAGGAGGAGGAGCCTCGATAGTGGACACCACTGATGGCAACGGCTAGAAGGATCAGAACCGTCGCCGAACACCACATCGTATACCACTGAATCGCGTATGAAGAAAGACGGTTAATCACACGTCACACTAAGCACACCGGGCACAATGCGCGGGCGATACATCCCAACGCATATTTGCCAAGCATCATCACACTGCTTGATTCTCAAATCTGCTTTCGTTTCCTTGCCACCATATATAACACTGACCAACAACAACTTTTTCGGACGGCCCCACGGGACCGTCGGCACTTCAGAAAAAAAAAAAAGAAAAAGGAAGGATAAAACGATCGATCTACCAGAGGCAGACGACCGCGTTGACTTTTCTTCTCTCGGCAAATACAACGTGCAACTATTTTCTTTTTCACTGCGCGCACGAGACACTGTATTCCTTTTCTTCTCTGTTTTCCCCCTTTACCTCGACTTTTTTCCCTTTTCTCATACTTCACTAACGCACGTAAAAGACGATCCTTTCACATGTCACTGTATCATCACCGCTTAGCATCGCGTCACTCGGAATTGCAAGTCGGTCGTTTTTTTTCGTCGGTAAAAGCGAAGTGCGATTTTTCTCTATTCTTTGTTTCTTTTTCTTTTTGCTTTATTTGTTTCTTTTTCTTTCGCGATCGAATGCGTCGTGTCACATAACAACGTCGTGTTAATCAAGGGAATCAATGGATACGTTTTGGCTGGACTCGATCGCTACACGATACAACACGTTTGTATATGTACGTCTCAACGCACTCGCTTCGCGTTTACTCAAGCCATGTAACGCGGATGGAGCTTGGCTTTTGCTCCTTCTCACTGCACTACACTACTCAGAGTGACGTCACCGTGGCGGGAGCGTAGTATGGCTCGCCGGCTAGTTCGGTTGTCAGCCGCCTGGTGGGGAAGGCCGTGTAGGGGAACGAAACGAGTCTACCTCGGAAAGCGGCGACTTGCAATCGCGATCGTCGCCCGCCAGCCGGTGAAGTGTATCCCTGGTGGGGAATAGACGGAGGGGCGGGGGAGGGGGGACTTTCCGTACGTCCCTGGAGGGGAGAAAGAGTGGTGGGACTCGCGTTCGAATCGAAGCAAGGACAGGTAGGGAGAGAGAACTCGTGACTCCAAGAGAGAAGGGATAACGGGTCGAACGAGCTAACCCGAACCCCCGAGTCGCGCTACGTCCCTATACAGATGAGTTTGTCTCTCTCTTGTCCCTTCCCAACCCTCCCCTACCCGCTACTCCGCCGACCCTAGCGCGGCTTTTCCCGTCTCTGCCCTACGCCGCTTCGCTCTTCTTGTCACGCTAAATCGTCCCGCATCCCGATCGCGTCCATCCTCTTTTCCCCACTCTGCTCTTCGCATCTCTTTACTTCTCTTCTCTTCTCTTCGCTACTCTTCTGTTCTCTTCTCTTCTCTGCCTAGCTTGTAATCGCCTTGTCCTTTTCCTCCGTAGCTCGCACCTTCTCCGCCGGTCGCGCTTGTCCGCCATCTTTATTCCACGGTTAGTCCCTCTCTTTCCATTCCGCTCTCACCAGGGCCGTTTCAGGGGCAGCCAATTACCCGGGGCACATTGGTACTTTCTACCGAGAATAAAGACGGAAAATCCGATTATTACGAAAATAAAAGTACTCAGCTTCGCGACGTGCCCCCTAATCAAGGAAATAACGATCAAACAAACGCGTTGGCCCGACTGCGTCCGTTACCTGTTCAAATACGATATTTACCAGACTGAACTTGGATGTGCTTTGTATGCAAATACCTTGGATATAGAACGCCTGTATCTATAGACGTGTGTAAATATAAATATAAAATATAAATATAAAACGTACGTATTTCTGTCTTGTTTGAGATAAAAACAACGTAGGTACATATGTATGTGCGTCTACAAGTATGTAGGAATTGTAGAACAGAATATGCTGTCACGATAAAGTTAATCCTTCTCAAATGTTATAATTTAACATAGCATATAGTGATAATTATGTACGTAGCGATACAATTTCCACAAATTAAGTTTATTATTATATAAAACACATAAACATTATGTGTTTGCAAAGGCGAGAATTTACATATGTATTTTATACGTATACTTCGAATCACGGTGTAGTTCAGTTTCGTCGAATTATTGGCTTATTTTCTCCAACATTTTCGAAACATTGCGAGGCACCGGTACGTATTGAGCCGGACCTGATCTTGCCCCATCTTATTTCCTCTGAAATCGCATCAAAGTCGTAGATTATGGCGTCGATCTAGTGACTGTGAATTTATGAGATTCACTGTTCCGTTTGTCTGTTACGTATCATATTTTCTTCTAATGGTTTACAACGGTTGTGCTCTATGATGTTAACTCGATTGGCAATAATACCAAACATCCGTTTGTTAGTATCAAGGTTAGAGAAAGCGATTTCCAACGAACTCGGATTACATACTTCATTCGAAAACGAAGACCGTTTCACGAGTGTTTCGCAGAATAATTCGTTGAGAATAATTCGAACGAGAAACGCCTATTACGTGTTCTGTAACGGTGATTTATAGTTACTTCCTAACACACTCACAGTATCCATATATAAAGATGTTCGTTGTATTCAATTTTAAACAGTACTTGCTATTAAATAGACGTACGATTCATTATGTATAACATACCGTCAGGGCAGTTTGTTATGTAAAACTTTCGTAAAGGTTATGTTACAGTATCATGTATTATTTTTAAATACGTATGTATATATTCGTGTATAATTATTTTCCAAATTTTTGGCTAACTTTTTATATTTCAATTTTATTGTGATGAAACAATAAAAATCTTATATAAAAATTTCAAACATTTCATGTTTCTCTACTTCAAACAAAAATTAACAAACGATATGGTTTAGACACTAATTCCTGGATCTTCCAAAAAAAAAATATCAGTTTAATCGTGTAAAATTTTGCAGAATCCATTTAATTGTACAGAAATTGGTTAGTTACTGCAAAAAATGTTGATAGGAATTAACGCTAAAACAATGTAATCAATTGGTATAATTGTGTTTAATATACTTGCGTAAATTTAATTTCGCGTTATGATGAACAATCCAGTTTTATTGAATTGCAATTAAAATGTTTTTCGTATGTTACGTATGTTCCGTTTCTCTTTTATTTATAAATTCTTTAAATATACTATTAAATATAAGCGATAGTGACGACATCTTCCAATTGAGTAAACTAATAATTATCTTGTAATCTTGCACTCAGTGCCATCTTTAGGAAGCACAGATATTACGAATTTATTATCTACCAACCATAAACACGGATCAAATTATTTCATCACATTTTGTCAGTGTCTGTGGTTTCATCATTGAATAATTAACCACAGACAAATCTGTGAATTAAATTCTATCTTTGCAATTAATCAATGGCATAGATGAAGTATGAAAGAGATGTGTTTTATACGCTATATTTTTTGATTTGGTAGAACGTAATGAAATAGTATTTTCTCAAACTAATTACCATTATATTCAATAAAATTTTTCTATTACAAATACTGCTTGAGGTCGAATTAACTTTCGTAATAAGGACAGTGTTACTGTTTTTATTGTTTTTGATAATTGACGACGAATGCGACATAATTCTCATACTTGTCTTAACAAATCACAGGGGGCGTAAAATACAAGACTTGAAATGTGAATTACATATGACGATACATTACTGACTAGTTGATAATCAATGGTTATATTTATATGCAACTACTCTGTTGTTAATCAATGATAATTACATATCGAACAAACAACATTGTTTACTTTATACAAACATTTTCATCCCTAATTTCTATCCTTTATCACTAGTTCTTGTATAACTGTAACACCTAAGTTCCGTAGTTCAACCTCGACATCTGTGTGAATCATATTTAATACATATATGTATTAAATTCATAATTTCGGCTTAGTTGTACATTTTGTCGCATATATAAGCTGAAGAGTCATGTCATTGCACGATAAACATTCAAACATCTCGGAACATTCAGAAGAACCATCCATTTTATCATTCGATGCGAACGAGCGAAAGTTGGCACGCAGACTTCGTATACAACGACGTATACAAGCACGAGAAAAGTAAGGATTGGATAAAATTTCAGTGTGCATAGATATATATTTCATATGGTAAACATACATGTGGCACATTATAAATTTCTTTCATCAAAGAAAGAGTAATGAGTGTTTATATTTTTATGTAAGACCAGAATCGGACAAGATAATTGTTTTTAATTATTTAGGTGTATTAGATGTCAGGTAATACATAATAAAAGTGTTAAATAGCGGTGCCGATTGCCGCGGGCAATTTGAACGTAATCGTACGTCAGATTTATTGATAAAGCGAAATAGTTGTCTCATGTAATTTTTGATACAGTTGTAATTATGTTGGAGAGATCGTGGGGATATAAATGTCTTTTCATACCGTTTTATAATGAAGATAGATGAATTAGATCACAAACTAATTCGGACGCATAATACAGAATTAGCTGGAATGTCATATGATCTTGCAATTATGAACAGAGTATGTTGCGAAAATATATCCAGACACGTTATATATCCTCGTAGACGTTATAGACACACTGCCTCTGAGGATTGAAAGGAATTTAATTTTTTGATGTTAGACAGATAAAAGATCAGGATGAAGAAGTCGAGGAAATAACTCCCATTGAGAAGCAAATACTCGATAGCATAGAAGCGTTGGAGAAGTTAACCACAGAAGGAGATGAAGTGGTACGTGCAATTTGAGTCTGAAATAATTACTTGTCAATTCTTTTGAGTACCTGAACCATAACCTAATATATAACCTAAACCATATTAATACCCATATATGAGTACCTAACCATAACCTAATATAACCAACCTAAACCATAATTAATATAAAATATAATTACTTCAGTATCAACGAATGATATTTCATCAGGTAACGTAGGTTGCAGGTGTTCGAGTGGCAAGCGACGCGAAAGAGTTGCAAAGACGAAAAGAGATGCAAGAGAAGAGAGAGGAGCTGTTAAAATTAATAGAAGAGGAAGGCCAAAGATCTATGGAAAAGTATCGTGAAATTACGGAAAAATGGCCTGATATACTTGCTTCGAAACACCCGCTGGACATTCACGACGAATTGGAAAAGCAAAATGCCAAATGCCTCGAGGTCCTGAAGAAGAAGGATGCGTTGATCGCGGAATTGAAAGAAGAATTGGACAACGCTGATTTACAGTATGCCGAGGACGTGAAGAAACAAAACGAGGATATTGATTTGCTCATCGAAAGAATGGAGAATCAAGTGGGTTTGTTCTTTCGCTAAGTAATTTCTTATGTACTTACCTCTGACGTATCATCGTTTCAGATACGAACGATGACCAAAGCTTATCGCCGAGAAGTAGAATTGATCGAAAGTGTCATCGAAATGGAGCGAAAGATGCTTTTGGAATCCTCTCTGGAGAAATGGAATGTATTATTTAAAAAGCTGAAAGATGATACGTTCAAAGCAACGGAGGAAAGAAAGGAAGTGATGCGTGAATACGAAGAGGAGATGCAGAAAGTAATGATAAAACACCAAGAAGAGTTTAGGAAGCAAAAGATCATGTTCGAGTTGGAAATACAGAATCTTCAGCAGGAAGTGCAAAATATGAAAGTCTTCTGTATGATGAATATTGAAAAATTAGATTATAATTATGCAGTGCTAAAACGACGAGACGAAGAAAACACTATCGTGAAGAATCAGCAGAAGAGGAAGATTAATAAGCTCGTATCAACAACTATTTGTAATTGTTTGTTCTAATCTATAATTGTTTATTATCTTGTAAATATATATTTACGTTTTCCATAGGCTTCAAGATGTTATTAATAACTTGAAAAAGACTTACTCAGATTTGGAAGAATCAACTAGAACAGATATTCAAAAGATCACGAATCAAATATTAAAGTCGCATAGAGCTATACAAGACTTGGAAGAGAAGTCCAACAATCTCGCCGAGATCAACGATAAAAAGTACATGCAAATATGGGATATGAATATTAAAACTGCAAACGAATTAGTCGATAAGGTAATCGTGTGATTAATTATAACGTATGATATAAATATAATATAAAATATAAGTACTATAACAGGTAGCAATATATAATTCATAAGGATAGCTCTGTTTGATAACTATATTTCAGATTTTGACGGCAGATAGAATTATACACGAACAGTTGTTAATAATGGAATGGCAGCCACCGGAAAAACAGTTGTTGAAAAAAGAAGAATTACCTTCGTTTTGCAGAGCAATGTGTGCCTTAAAAGCAGGTAAAATTTATCAAATGAGGATAAAGCATCGTCCTGTTAATATTTTCCTTTTTATTATCGTTTAAGAACAAGAGGAAGCTAAAAAGAGAAAAATGATAACCAAAACATACAAGCCAGCGACTACTTTAGAAGAAATTAATTTGGAACGGCGCTTATTAAATCATATTCTAAAACTGATTTCTGAACATTGTGACTACCTTATTGAAGATACTTTGAAGAATTTACTTTCTGATTATGCAGAAGAGGATAAATTATTGATTCGAGTGGATAAAGTATTCGAGGTGATCTTTGTCGTATAAACAATTGCGCTCTCGTGCCAAGTTGAGATATGAATATAATTGAATTTTTAGGCGCTAAAAATTACGTCCGAACAAGAATTTCAATTCTTATTGAATTTTTTCTTACCGTACGCGTATTGCCCCACTTGTACGACCAAAATTGTAAGTACACCCAGTGTTTGTGGACGGTCTGGGGAAATTGCTGAAAGTTCTTCGTCTTTGTACGTGAGAAATATTGTGGATCTTTAAAAAAAAGATCAGAAGGTTGATAGAAAATTTAATACAAACTATTGATAATATGAAATTATTTTAGGACCACTTTACTTGACGTTTGCGGCAGCGATACACTTAATGCGGAAGAAGCTAAATTAGTGACAGCTATGGAAGACGTACTTTGTTCTGAGGAATCACATGACGATGGACATGAAAGTGATATTGTTACAAATGAAAATGTACCAGAATCCTCTTCGATCGAAACACCGACTGTAAATGTACAAGTATCGACCTGTGTATCTGAAGGCATTATTGAAGTTACTAACAGTGTGTAACAAAAGTCGATATATCTTCAACATAGTTTTTTCACCGACTGTTATTTTTTTATTTTTTAACTTTTTTAACTTTTTTACGTGAAATTTACTTGTCGGAGTAAATTTCGGTGATATTTGTTCATGCAATAATCATGCAACTTATTGATTTTATTTTTCTAGCGGATGGCGAACCAAAACGATTATTAACATGCGACAGAGGCCATTTGTTGACGGTTGAAACTGAGATTGTTTCAAGTGCATTAAAAGATTTCGTGGAGAGATACGAGTTCGTTAGGAAAGAAACTTCGCCTGATAAAAAAATAATTAAAGAGAAGGTCACGATATCACGTAATATAGCGGACAACGATATAATTGATTTTTGGGAACGATATCGGAATATTTTTTCAAAAGACAAGGAAAGACTGTGGGACAATCTATTGGTTGGGCTTAAAAAGTATTATGAAGTGTTGAAAGAAAGACATCAATTAAATGCTGAAACACAATCGTTACGAAAACAGAATGCGGAAATGCGTCGTTTATTAAGCAGTTACACAACACAGGTAATATTAAAATAACGTAAATGATATTGCTAATTTATAATTATATCGGATATTGAATTTCAGCTTGAGAGCACATGAACAAAACAGAATGAAAAGAAAACGGAGTTTTGAAAATAAAATTTTCACGTTGCAGGATCAATGAAAGACTATAGCTTTTGTTATTATTATACTTACAACATTATGTATTTTTTCATTAATTTTTAAATGGACATATATACATTCGTACATTAGTACCTTTTCGCACTGTTTTATCTAATATCAAAGACAACCATTCACACATATGTAAATTTTTTTAAACACGACATCCGCACTTCGTTTCAACAATTTTCTAGAATTTTTCTTAGTTGATAAGTATACTTAACAAAAAACTTGTATCTTTCATCGAACTAATTGTGTTTTATGCATATTTACATCATTATTCCAAAGAAATAGTGCAAAGAGAGATTTACATCTTAACACGGCAGAATTTTAAACGTTTTGTGAATTAAAAAATTATATGTGACATCGTATGTATATTTATACTATATATATGCATATTATTTAATAACCAAAATTTAAATTTCAAATTGATTTCATTGTTTAAAGCGACACGATTCCAATATTTATACAAAAAATATCTTTGTATAAAGAATAAATGTATGTATTTAAATAATTCATACGTATATTAAAATAGAGATATTCATTCTACTACATTATTCTTCTACGTCTGATTTGTGAAACCTCCTGGTACAAAATTATTTGATAGCGATTGAACAAGATTCCTAGGATTTACGCCAGTTTTAGGCTTTTTCCAATATGGGAAAAATCTTTTCTTTTTCTGAGTTCCAGCTTGTTTTAATTTACTGGTATGTTTTTTCGATGTTATATGCTGCAATTAAACATAAATTACTATTAGATGGTCAATGATATTTGTTATTTATACTTTTTGCCAAGAACATACCACATTGTACTGCGTCAAAGAATTGAAGATTTTGTTGCACATGCTGCATGAAAGTGATACACCTTTAGATACAGAGTTTTCCTGGATATTTATAGTTGTCGATGCCACTGAACTGCCAACATCTTTGTCAGCCCACCCACCTAAGCATCAATGTGCGATCAACACTATCTATGTATCACAACCGCTGAAGCGGTTACGTGTGATAATAAATCAGCTTGAACACTACATTCATGCCATAGAAAAAGCAACCATTAATACAAACAATTTTTAACTGAGAACCACCATAAAATTTTAATGACGAATATGTACAGGTATGCATATAGTAAAATTTACCTTTTCAAAGTAACTATTTCAAAAATGTATTTATAGAATATAATTTTATCTAAAGTTTTTCAGTTCTATCATTTGTAGCAAATAATTGTAATAAGACATTTAACAATAGTTGAAAGAATTGATATGTACACTATACTTTGTATAAATGAAATATAGTTGAAGATAAATGGTTGTTTGCAAGCAACTGATTTTATTTCTAATTTAAAGACTGGATTATTTGATGTTATTTTCTTATAGAAGCAGGTTAGGAATTAGGATAAAAGAACATTATAAGAAATTAGAAAATGCATTTGCATGTTATACATTGTTAGAAGGAACATATGTAGTAAAACTGAAGAATAGGAGACAACTTATTAAACGATATTAATTTTATTAATCATAATGTGTAACTAATATGTAACTCGTTATTGAGTTATTTTATAACAATATGCAATTATTTATTTTATAAAAATAAATCAATAATAAATAATATACAATTTTCGTTTTATAGAAATAAATAACAATACAAAATAAATAAATAAATAAATAAATAAATAAATAAATAAAGAATAAATAGTAAATAATAAACAATAAACAGAAAATTATGACAGATATATTATAACAAACATGAAATATTATCACTAAGCTTTTCAATAGTGACTTTTAGATTAAAGCTTTCAAGCAAAATTAAGTTACCATTAGCTCATAAAAACAGGTGGAAAGCAAAAATAAGCAAGACTATTAAGCATGCAAATGTAAATACGAGTAAGCAGTAAATTAGTATAACAACATTCTTTTCTATTATTTTATCCATACACATAGTGCGACTAAATTTAAACCCATATGGTAGCGGTTTTCGTACCATATAAGGTTTATTACCTCTCATGGCTTTCTTTTTGTGCCGGCTTCCTACAGAAAATGAAATTTATTTAATATGTTAGAAACACGTAAGCGAAACTAAATAACTTTCAATTTTTAATATACCATTTAAATGTGTTTGAAGTTGTTGTATTGAGTTTAGACACACATTACACACATTGCATTTCAATCCATTTGTTTCTTCATCTTTTGTAAATGCTACTTTGGTTTCTTCAAGAGATGCCATTATATTTTTGGATCTAATCTGCAAAACAAGAGTGTGATCTCTAGATTTCTGATTTGAGGTTTTTTTTATCAAAATTTATAAATGATCTCTTTTTTTTTTTAATTGCATGTGTGTTACCTCATACTTCAACTTTTTATTTTTTTTTTTTACGTTTAATTGTTTTAGTTTTATTTGTTGTTTCATTTGTACAAACCTGTTTGGCATGTCGTGCTCCTTGTAAATGTGTATCTAATACTGTTTGGCTGGTAAACGAGAGATCACAATCATCACAGCGAACAAGGGGTTTCTTCGTAGGCAAGTTTCCCATTATATTATCTACCACCGCTTTGGTTACAGGGTCATTGAGGCCAGGATTCATTACACTTTCTGAGGATACGGCCATTTTTAAAACTAGAAAAAAGATTGACACATTAAACAAATTAGCAAATTTATGAAAGTAAAACTACAATTAAGTATGTAACAGTATCTAGAGTATACGATCAAATATCATCTCTCGATAATGTAAAAAATGAAATTGTGTTTGCACATTAGTATAATCATACTGAAACTGTGACGGTTACAACTGTTTCAAAGTTGCAACAAATATATATATATATATATACGGAGTGTATACTACTTTGAACTAGAAATGATTATTATTAACATTGTAATTATGTTAACTTAAATATACCCACATACATATACAGGATACGTATGCACGCACATGTAGAAATTATTCAATTGTACATTGTTCAAGCGTACCTCCTATCTATCGAGCTTTGTACAT
>CAJDYZ010009054.1:8290-18526 GCA_903986555.1 Heterotrigona itama
TCGTCGTATTCGTGGAGAAAGAGCTTAAATAGCTAATATAAACAATCGGCCCTTTTTAGGGCCATAATTTGTTTTAATGTAGAACTCCAGGTTTCTGAACTACATGACTGAAATATCCTACAGTTGGAATTTGAACATGACGTTTGTAAAATTATTATGCATGGAGCATTTTGCTTGTTGCTATGCGTATGAAATGAATGAATTTTTCCTGTAACAAATGACTTATCTTTATACTAAAAGTCTTCTAAAGTTATGTCGCTTCTAATAGCGTTTTTCTACAAATTTAGAAAATTAAAATGCTTAATATATATCAGTGCAATCAACGGACTTTACAATTTTTTCATCAATTTTCTATTACCTTAAAATTTCTCACATAGTATCTACCAGATAGTAAAATTTTAAAAAATGTACTAAAATGTAAGTAAATGACTAAATTGAACTGAGTTTTAAAGTCTCGTATGATAATCTAATTTTATGTTACAAACGCTACAAAAATTACGAAGGTTCTGTAATTATTGATACTAGAAAAGAAAGCGTTACTCATACGGTAAACTAAAGCGTTACTCATACCATAAAATAAAAGGCCCTTCAAAGTACTGTAAACTAAAAGAATTGATTGTTTTATATATCCTTACGGTGACGAAAATTTGTCTCCTGATTTTACTTTAGTTTAACATTTTAGTACATTATTATTTCAGTTCTTTATTTCTGAGTAACGTGAGTCATTTACTTTTAAATAGTGTCTCGACTTATTGAAATTTTATCATTTTAACTCATTGTCGTTATTCTCGTCTTCATTAGTACTTAAAAGTAACAATTCCGATGTTTATTTCAATAGTTATCAATTGTGTCGATATTTAGTAGAAAAAAAATATCAATGAACTGCTACAAAAGTACTCATATTTTGAATACATTCTATTTTAAAAACCTCGTAACCTTCGTAAAAGACGAAGTTCAGATTTCAAGTGCTTTTACCAATATTGCCAATTGTCTGGATATTCGAATATTTATTTCAAATTTTAAACATAGGTTTCATAGCATGAACCAAGAAATTCCTTCGTAGTGAAATACTTTGTGGCCCTAAAAAGGGCCAGTTTTGTAGATGTTTATACAATTAAGCTTTCTTCTCAGTCTTCTTTGGCAACAAAACTGCTTGAATATTCGGCAAGACACCACCTTGAGCAATAGTTACACCGGAGAGCAATTTGTTTAATTCTTCATCATTACGAATGGCAAGCTGAAGATGACGTGGAATAATTCTTGTTTTCTTGTTGTCGCGGGCAGCGTTTCCCGCCAATTCCAACACTTCTGCCGCCAAATACTCCATAACAGCTGCCAAGTACACTGGTGCCCCTGCACCAACGCGTTCTGCGTAATTTCCTTTACGAAGAAGCCTATGTATGCGACCAACAGGGAATTGCAGGCCAGCTCTATTGGAACGAGACTTCGCCTTTCCCTTAGCTTTTCCACCTTTGCCACGGCCAGACATGTTTCACGTTGAAAATCGAGTAAGTACTACAAATGCACTTCAACAGATGTGAGAGAGAAATATGCCGCTGTCTTTCCAGCCGTGTCTTTATAGACCAACCGTTACGAACACCAACCGACCAATGGCGTGTCAGCTCGCACGCCATTGGCGCGCTGGTGCTGCTGCATTTCACGATATATAAGAAGCCTTCAGCCGGCATTCGACATTCAGTCTTGAATTCTCACAACAGTCGAGTGTAATTCAAGTCTACGAAAGCGAGTTCTGAAGATGCCACCGAAAGCAAGCGGAAAAGCTGTGAAGAAAGCTGGTAAAGCTCAGAAGAATATTAGCAAGTCTGATAAGAAAAAGAAGCGGAGGAGGAAGGAGAGCTATGCCATCTACATCTACAAAGTGTTGAAGCAAGTCCATCCTGATACTGGTATTTCCAGTAAAGCCATGAGCATCATGAACAGTTTTGTAAATGATGTTTTTGAGCGTATTGCTGCCGAAGCATCGCGCTTGGCGCACTACAACAAGAGATCCACCATCACATCACGGGAAATTCAAACCGCTGTCAGGCTTTTATTGCCTGGTGAATTGGCTAAGCACGCTGTTTCTGAGGGTACTAAAGCTGTCACCAAATACACCAGCTCGAAGTAAACATTGCAGTATCATACAACATAATCATCGGCCCTTTTCAGGGCCAACAATTTTGTGACAACGTGAAACATCTTGGTTATAACTTAACTGTTTTGATAAATCGTCTCGTAGATTTTCAAAGTCATATTTCTAGTACTGTAATATAATAACAAATTTATTTAAATAATAAATTGCACTTCTATATATTTGTACGTATGTTTTCATTATTATTTAATATAGAATTAAATATAGTGTAAAATAACATTCGCATTTCGACATTTTGTTTTGTTACAATAATAATTTAGGAAGTATTGCAAGCCATTTTTCTAATTGTTTTCCGCGGTGTTTTGCAGTTATTGGACTTGCGCAGTTTATGCCTGAGGAGCATTCAATGTGGCGATCAATGATGTAAATTTCTTAAATATTTTACTTCCTAATACTTGTACATTTTTAAGTTGGAAAATATCAAATACAAGCATTAAAAGCATCACAATATCGTTATAAATATATAGAAGTATTGATTGACCAGAAATATAAGTTCGATGTTGATATTACTAATATAATCTAATTTTGTCATATTTCGAAATTTTAGGTTAGAATGCTGTTTTGCTACTAGCAACTATTACATGATGCTTTCATATAACCAAAAATGTATAAATATTTTAAGGATATTCATTAACACAATACAATTTTTATGCTACAGAAAAAACGTTGATACGTTAAAATTTTAGCAAAAACTAAAGAAAAACATTGATTGATTTGCTATTTATGACAAAATTTTTACTAAGGAAAGATTGTATATTTTTCAATTTTACATAACTAGCGTCGAAAGCGAAAGACTGATAATGCCCTCAATATATTAAAAGTACCAGGTCTCATAGTATTTAGAATTATTAATTTCATCGTAATTTCATATGTAAAAAATTATCACATATTTTTAATTCATAAAAAGTGCAGTTGTTTACAAAAAATGTACATAACAAATTCGTTAGTTAATTCATGAAATTTATTAACTGTTAATATTTATTTTGAAATCAACATTCATGAACCATTATAGAAATGGCTTCCATATAGATGGAACTACTATCGCTTGACAACATGAAATCTAATTGGTCGAGAAGGAAAGTTATTTCTGAAGAAAGAATACAGTATTATGAAGTTATTAAATAAAACAAACTGAACAGATTCAACAAAATTATACAACTGTATTATTATTTCCGTTCACAATTACGTTTCAATCATTTTTTAAAACTTTGTTAACTAAAGTAAAAATTTCTTACACCAGATGTCAGGATTTACGATCTTTAGCGTGCTCTCCATACTTAAATTTTTTGATGAACGGACAAACTAGTGTTAGAAAGATAATGCAGAAAGATAATGCACAAACAATAAGAAATAATAACACATAAATCTTTATACAATATGATTTTTATTATTTAACACATGAATAAATATTCAATTTAAGATTTTATTATTTCTTTCCATATCACAGAACGTAGATTTTTCATTCAGCGCAACAAGCAAATCAATGATGACGTGTCTTGTAGTTTATGCGATTCCCTCAAGTTTTTATTCTAATCGTAAACTTTCTTATCATATTTTATAAATGAAGTAAATTCTGAAAACCTTTATTCTTGTTCTAAGCTATTTATTGTAGTAATATCTGTGACTTTGCTTATGTATGTATATATTAATATCAGGCTGTCTAAAAAATATTGAGCCTTTGGAGATCAAAATTGAAAATACATTATTATTATTGTATTAAAATAACATTATGAAACCACATATGCCCCATTTTGTTCGATGACCTTCTGCCATTTTTCTGGCAACACCATAATCCCGTCGCTATAGAACTTTTGTGGTTTCTGGTCAAAAAATTGTGACACGTGGTTTTCACAGGCCTCTTTTGAAATTAACTTAACACCGTTCAAAGAGTTCTGCAGAGACCGAAACAAATGATAGTCTGACGGTGCCAGGTCCGGGCTATACGGTGGATGCATTAAAACCTCCCAGCCAAGTTCTCTCAATTTTTGACGGGTCGTTAAAGATGTATGCAATCGGGTGTTGTCAGCGTGGTATACGACACCCTTTCCGTTGATAAGTTCCGGCCGTTTCTTTTGAATTGCTAGGTGCAATCGCTCTAATTGTCGATAGTACAGGTCCGAGTCTATCGTTTTACCTGGCGGCAACAGCTCGTGATGCACGATGCCCTTCCAATCCCACCAAACGCACAGTATAACCTTCCTGGGCGTCAGTGTGGCTTCTCCTCGCTTTGACCACGATCTTTTTCGCATATTATTGTCGTAGGTTATCCACTTTTCATCATTCGTTATTAACCGCTTCAGAAATGGCTCGAGTTCGTTACGTTTCAGTAGAGATTCGCAGATAGAAATTCGATCGAGTAAATTTTTTTGAGTCAGATCATGTGGCACCCAAACGTCGAGCTTCTTTTTATAGCCAGCTTTCTCCAAATGATTTAACACTGTTTGGTGATGGATGTTTAGGTCCTTGGCGATGTCATGACTGCTTACATGCCGGTTTTGCTCGACTTTTGCTAGAATATCATCCACTTTTTCTGTGATTGGTCGCCCACTGCGAGGAGCATCTTGAACAACAAAATTTCCAGAGCGAAAGCGACTAAACCATCTTTTGGCTGTTGCTTTTGATAACGTATCTTGCCCATAAACAGCACAAATTTCTTCACGGGCCTGCGCAGCATTTGTGCCTTTATCGAAATAAAATTGTAAAATGTAGCGCAGTTTTGCGGAAAGTTCACTCATCTTCACGGGATAATAACTTACGTCTGAGTATAAGAATTCCAATACTTTTTGCACATTTACTAGTTTTAAATATTAACTATTAAATGATGTTCCTCCTGACCCGCTGCGACTCGTATGCCCTGAGATTTGGGACACTAACGCTATCTCGTGAGCAAAAGGCTCAATACTTTTTAGACTACCTGACATATATATGTACGTGATATTTTCTCAATAATATATGTAAAAAACTTAGAACTTAGAATGCTCATCTGAGTATCAAATAATTGTGTAGGAAATATTATTCTCTCTTTTTAAATGGATTATTAATAAACAAAAAATCATTTAATAAAAGAATGTCAAGATTTTTGTGCTGTGTATAAAAAAGCTATTACATATAGTACACTATGATAGGGTAAGAGGCAAAATTTGTTTAAGATGTTCAAATTATATGCATAGAATATATTTGAAAAAATATACAAGTGAGAACGTTTTTATAATAAAAATATTTTGTAAAGTATGTGGCATAAAAGAGTAATGCTTATGCTATTATAAAAGAAAAAAATTTGATGCTGTACTGAATTGTTACGTTTTCATATAAAGTTGTAATAGAATTTCTAATGTGAAAATTTAATTAATTTATAGTAAAACGAACTACAGATGAGTGATTTGAAGGAAGTATTTTGATATCAGCATCTCCAATTCATATACTGAATCATAGATTTCTCGTGTATACTATCATGATCTCCATCAAAGAAAGTATAACGAATATAAATGATTAACTAAAATCAAATATCGTGAATTCTCATTTGAAGATACTAAGAACATGAAAGATACAATAAAAATTCATTCTGGATATATAAATTGAATATTTCACACATCCATGGGAATTGATATTAATCCAATGATAGAACATTCGTGGTTCACGCTGTACATCACTAAGCGATCGAATATTAAGCAAGTTTTTTAACTATCCGTTGTAAGTAGGACATAAACGATTGAACGTAAATTAGCAGCAGTCCTTTTTTTACAATTTTCTATATAAGTATTATGCCAATTTTCGCGTAAATGTTTAGATTTTTAACTTTTTCTATATGATGTTCTATCGCATCGAAAAGACGGACTTCGTCGAACGGCGCAATATTTCGATTGAACGAGTGAATATCTTCGAAAATCAATGAATAGATAAAACTACAAACACGGAGCTATATTTTCACGTAATGATTGCTTGTTAATATGCATGTAATACAGAGAAACAAAGGTCGAAAGTAAAGGTATATTTACCGCTTCTTCGCTGTCACGGAATCGCGGCATCCGACATATTGGGTGAGACTCTCTCCATGGTCCGCGCTTAAGAAAGAATACCGCTGACACCGAAGCTAACTACCATTAACCGAGAGCAGCATACGTCTAGCTATCTGCAAACACTTTATAAAAAACCGTTTGTTGTTGAAATATTTTCACAAAAATGGAAGATAAAGCGAACTCTAGTAGCACCGCGGTAGAATCTGCCGAAAATCCATCTCCACCGGCAAAGAAGTCGTCAAAAAGCAAGTCGAAAGCGCAACGCGAAAAGGCTTCTCATCCACCAACTTCTGAGATGGTCAACGCTGCCATTAAAGAGTTAAAGGATCGCAAAGGATCATCTCTACAGGCGATCAAGAAATACATTGCCACCACTTACAAAGTCGACGGAGAGAAGTTTGCCCCGTTCATTAAAAGATACTTGAAGTCCGCTGTGACGTCTGGTGCTGTTGTCCAAACAAAAGGCAAGGGAGCATCGGGATCCTTCAAGCTTTCTACTGGGAAGAGCGAGACATCCAAAGCCAAGAAAGTCCCACATCCAGCTAAGAAGTCCGCACCGAAGAAGGCACAATCTGTTGAGAAGAAAACAGTCTCGAAAAAGACTGCACCCGCTAAGAAGCCAGCGTCACCCAAGAAAGCTGCAGTTGAGAAGAAGCCGGCTCCAGCAAAGAAGAGTGCGTCCAAGGTAGCTGCTGCAAAACCGAAAGCAACTAGTGAAGCCAAGAGCATGTCGAAGGCTAAAAAGACCGCTAAAGCACCAGCAGCCAAGACCAGAACACCTAAACCTAAGAAGGCAGCGGCACCAAAAACGGTCAAGTCTCCAGCAAAAAAATAATTATTTTTCAACAATATTACCCCTCAAAAATCAAATGGCCCTTTTCAGGGCCACTAATATTTTTTACAAGGAACACATCTCTGTTTTCTATCCATATGTAAAATATTTCATTGACTCGGTAATTTATTAATTTGAGTCATAGAAAATGAAAAGATAGAAAGAATTGAAGTATAGAGAATGCGTTTCATCGCTACTATAATAATTTCTTAGAAGCATAAAGATTTTTTTATATACTTAATTTTTTACGATATTTTTCTATATTAATCTTTCAGATTAAGAAACACACAAATGAATAGTGAATTTTAAACCATTATATTTCCAACCTTGTACATAAAATTGAACGCAGTGCTAGGGAGTCACTAAACGGGAACATTCTAGCATAATCTCTCTAGTCTATGCTATCGACCAGTTCCCGCCAAAACAAGAGACGTGTGAGCCATACCATGTGCCTACGAAGATGATAGTCAATTTCTTTCATCAAAAAGAGCGACAAAGCTTTTTATCCGTGAACAAAGACTTAGCAATCAAATATTTTTAAAGATACAAATCGGCATAAATTTTGTACATAAGTATCTAGAATAATTTTGTACATAAGTATCTAGAATAGTTTTGTACATAAGTACCTAACTTATTCGCACATTTTGCAGACAAACACAACTAGCATAGTAAATAAAATAAATAAAGGAGAATTACAATCTAAACAGATACATGGGAAAATAATTGGAAAGACGAACCATGTATAATTTTATTGTTTTTTACATTTTTACATTTTTTGCATTTTTATAAGCTATATTTTATATTTTCTAAAACAAATATTTATATTTTATATTTTTTAAAACAAATATTTATTAGATGTATATCCTTTTTATTGGTGCTTCTTAATTTTATTATCTTGAAGTACAGAGTTCTTCAAATTATTGATCTTTTTATTCTTTTGTTCATAGTTCTTTAATTCATGTTGTCCTGCTTTAAATAGATTTATGAAATTTTCTGGATAACATTTTATTACTACTATTATTATCTTTATAAATATTGGAAATTGCTATTTATATCATCTTTGGTAATATTCTAGAATTGAATATAAGTAAAAATTTTATACAATGTATAATATACATGTAATCTGTAGAGATTGAATTTACAAATTGATTATTTAAAAGATTATTACAAATTGATATTTCTTTTCCAAAACAATAGTTTAAATATTATATATATAGTTTTTGCAAAGAATATAGTGAATTTGTATTAAATCTAAGTAAAATTACCGATGAATGAATAAATGAATTTATATTTGCAGCTTTTTATTGAATTTGATCTTGTAGGGCCTTTATTGCAATTTGCCAATGTATGCCTGGCATTGGAAACGCTGAATTGTTTCTTAGAGTCTCGCATTAAATCTTAAAGATTTCTAGGAATTATATTGTTATTTGTTATTTACTGATATCGATTTTGAATGACTATTAACACCGATTATGAATGAAATATTTTGTGTTTATAAAATACTTCAAATCCTTGTCTTTTTATAGATTCTATTATTTTCTCAGTTGGGATTTTAGTACTGTAATTATTAAATATTTTTGCTATATATTGTTAGGCATTTTTTTGTGCTTAAGTATAAAATTGTATATTTTCCCTAATATAGAGAAGAAAAATCTTCAGTATTAAACTTTTAGTATTTATTGAAACTTTTTTGTAACGAGTTTTTGTGTATATGGATGAGAGATTCGATGAATTTCTGATGTCTGAATTTCTTATGAGATTGTTGGCAATTTTTTATTTCCGTCTATCTGCGATTTAGTTGCTTCTGTTTGAATCAGTACGTGAGGCAAAGAATCGGTAAGTGATGCAGATACCTTTCTTTTGAAATTATGTGTAAGAGGAATTTTATTCTCTACCGAATGAGAATTTTTTTGGATACTGGACTTGTCGGATATGGAACAACAATATATTCCAGTTCTATGCAACTTAAAGCTGTTAAAAGGGTTCATAGAATGGCTGCATTTTACATCTGCCTTTCCAGGCATTGTTAAAAACAGTCGGGATGCAACCAGGTCATTGTTCAACATATACTTAATATATTTCGCTGGTGAGAAATTTCCCCTCTCAGATGTAACTACTCGGCTGCCTCTCATTGGCCGAGCGTGAATTGGTGGGGAGACTGCACAATCGCCAGTATAAAAGCAGCGACTAGGTTGAAAACGACACATTTGGTTGCTGTTTTTCGACCAAGACTGATCACGATACACCATGACTGGCCGTGGAAAGGGTGGAAAGGGATTGGGAAAGGGAGGAGCGAAGCGTCATAGAAAGGTTTTGCGTGATAATATCCAAGGTATTACGAAACCAGCCATACGCCGCCTTGCTCGTCGTGGTGGTGTAAAACGTATTTCTGGATTGATCTACGAAGAAACGCGAGGTGTACTGAAAGTTTTCTTGGAAAATGTTATCCGAGATGCGGTAACGTACACTGAGCATGCTAAAAGAAAGACCGTAACGGCTATGGATGTTGTCTACGCTTTGAAACGTCAAGGAAGAACCCTCTATGGTTTTGGTGGTTAATTTGTGTAATCATCCCTGTATTTTCAAACAAACGGCCCTTTTCAGGGCCAACATAAATTTTCAACGACGGAATTCTCTCTGTTACGAAGAACTGTTGTGCAACTACGTAAATCGATAAAGCAATCATGGAAGCGTCTCCCTTCCGAGTTTCGCACGATACGTCTATCTTCCTTTTTTTTGCATATTTTACCTTGTACTCGGTATGAAACGCAATAAAATTTATAATCGAAGTGGAATTGTAATAGAATTTTTAATTTCGAAACTTGAACGAGATAAAAAAATGCATATGTTTATACTTAACCTATAAAATTACTCATAGTTGCCACTTTAGAAGCTACGAAATACCGAATTATAGGAATTTTTTAAAATGTTAAAATACGAAATACTGAATTATAAGAGTTTTTTAAAAATGTTAAAATCTATTTAATTTTTCATCATTGATGTTACTTCGAAAAAAATTTTTATAGATAACCTACACAATCAATAGATTCGAGATTTTTCTTTCTCACTTTGGATGATTTATTTTTACTTTACAGGATATTTTTTTCAGATCCAAAATAATATTTATTTGTCTATACTATGTTTGTTTTTTTTTCCTACACAGACCATTATCAGTTGCAACATAGAGTTCCAGCATTTTAAAAATTTGAAAAATACTATCTATTAAAATGTAATTT
>CAJDYZ010009054.1:25893-38589 GCA_903986555.1 Heterotrigona itama
GTAGAATATTTTTCATGTAAAACAATGGCCATAAGCCATAGTTTGTGGAGGCAAAGATTAGAGACGTTTCGATAATTAAGTTCAAATAACGCGACGAGGTTAATCGTGGCTTCGTTATTGGTGGCTGCAATACGTAACCACGATCTACACCGGATAATAGTATTATGCCAGCAATTACGCAATCGCGAAAATTTCACTTTCCGCGATACGATCACGCGCGCGTAAGCGTCCCGAGATACCGAACTCGCTTTTGCACGTTGCAGTATTCGCGATATCTTTTAGATATCGGCGTGAATTTTTATCGTTTGTTTGTGCTCTCGTCGTTTGCCTCTTTTCGATGCTTTTCCCAAGCGTCTGACTTGCTTGACCGAGGCTTGCCCAACCGGTCTCTCTATGAAAACGCACACGTACTTAACCGTACAAGGACGAGCGCGTCGACGCGTGGTTTTTTTTTCCACCGGCGTGTCTATGTATCGTTATTTTCGAGTTCAGTTTATATTCAAATAATATACAGACAGAAGAAAGTTTAAAAGGCAAATAGCACGACGTAATAATTTTGTAAAATGGAATTATATTTGATAGAAGGAATAAATACACACACATATATATATAGAGCATACAGTTCCAGAGTAGATGATCATTACGTATGAAATGTCTGATATAATATAAAATCTACAGATAAATATAATTTTGAGCTTTCTCTTATCCATTCTTTTTTTGCGAAAATGATCAATCGAGCGATGAATAGATATTATTTTATTCGAGCATTTTACGATTTCTCTCTTTCTTTTATTCGAACGATTCAAACGAAAAACCAATAACAGACAATAATACAAAAATTTGGTTATTCAGTTTAGACATTGATTAAAAAAAAAAAAAAATCGTAGTTGAAATTTTTTTTAGAAAAAGTTTTTAGTACAGTGCAAAGCATACAGGTATTTTACGACATTTTATTTCTAAAAATATGTTATATATAAATCTTTAAAAAATTACGAATTGGTCATTTTGATAATTCTGTTATTCAGGAAATCTTTAAATAAATAAATTTTTTTCTGGTGTTAGTTCAATTTTCAAATTGAAATTACGTCTCTACTTTCTATGTTTCATTAACACCATGTACGAAACTCAAGGTATCACAATGGTGAAATTACACAATGGTTGCAGACCAGAAGTTGCGTAATCATCGACCGGGTAAACTGGCTCGATTACGCGGCAAGGCACGAATACAATCCCATTATATGTTTCGATTCTTAAATTTTTATGTCTGATAGCCGAGCAGGAAAATAACCGATTATGATTAGTATGTAACGTTTTATCCATGGGTTTATTCATGGTTTGCTACGAAGTTCATTGTTCCATATATGGTACGGAAGAGTGGCTCACCTTTTCAATAAAACTGGTCGTTGTCGTGATGTAACGTGTGAAGAAGTGTATCCTTGAAATAGACGGTGTGTTTCGACAGAAAATCAGAATGTTACTGTCCTAATCGTTAGAACGTATATAATTAATCGTCCTTCGTCTAACGATTGCAAAAGTCGAATTTATAATTCTTAAGAACATGGAGTAGATATTATTTTGTCACTTTTGTATTGAAGGATGGCTTCTGCAAGTCACGATAATATTATTTAACACTAGAATTATCAGAAATGATCAAAGCCATCACCTTGATAATTTCACATAGAAATTTTTCAGATTTGCAACGGCGATGATTTATCGTAAAATGTATAAATGAAAGCTTGTATTCGTAAATCTTTACCTGTTAAATCTTTTTCTATTTCTTGCACTTCCATTTCTCCAATATATATTCTGATACTTTAATTGTTGATAGAACTAATTATGTACTGTACTAAAATATTAATTTTTGCTATTTAATGGGACCACCTTTATATATTGACGTAGTACATGTCAGTACATCAATTATATCTTAATACATTAATTTTTTGTTAAGCATACGTTCTAAGTAAATGTTATAAGTACGTAAATATCTTCTCTACAAGTTTAGAAATTTACAGATTATTGTAACCAACACATAATTGGGTCCTTGAAACGAAATTTTCGGAGATTTCAATTGACAGGGAACATAAATTCATAAAATAAATGTTCAAATACTTTCACGATACATTATAAGTATCGATGATGATTATTTTAAATCCACGCGATTCTTTTTATAGTGTATGACTAACGCGGAAGAAACACTATCTAACGTTTACGTTTTAATAGTGAATTTTTAACACTGGGCACGCTCTTACATAATTGGAAAAGAAAATACCGAGAGACGCGTGAATATATAACCTGCGTGAAGTTATAGAACCTCTGAATGAATGAATGAATGCGTCAATTAAAATTTTTCTTTTTTTCTTTTTTTTTTCTTTTTTTAAGGAGTTCTTCAGTTAACCCGAACGTACTTGGAGGAATATCGATCGATCATGTGTCCAAATACGTATCGTCGTCGTGGAACCGAATTGTTTCAACGAACCACGGATGCTTCAGAGTTTCTGCGTGACTGACATCGTCAATTGGAAGTCATGATGCTGGAGCCGATTCTTGGAATATCGACGGTATGGTGGTTGGTGGTGTATGCCAGTATTTTGCTGCTGCTGTCGCCCTTGGTGCTGCTCTTCATCATATTCCTACCGAATTTCCCGATACTGTTGCTAAGAAGAATGTGCTACATTCCCATCGAATCAATTTGACAAGCTGAATCGTCAATTAAGTTCGCTTCTTAGAGATCGTATCTCTTTAACTTCTACTTAAACTTCTATGTTCAAAAACTTCATGAGATTTCACGGTGTAAACAGATTGGTAAGTCGATGCTTGAATTGTTGAAGATATCGTTGGATTCGGAAATTCCAACCAAAGAAAAGATACACGACAGTCTTTGACAATTCAGTACGAGCACAGAGTTTAGTTTTACGACTGTAAGTTTCGAGTATTTACAGCGATATTGTAGATCGAAGAAAGTTACGAAATCCTCTGATAGATGTGATCTGCGTGAAGGTATGATACTTGGAACAATTACCGAAACTTCGTTTATAACACGTATTTCTTGCACGTCGTTTAGCCAAATTAAAAGTACTTAAAGTAAGACTAATAATTTGTCATGTACTTTAACGTCGAGGCATTTTAATTAACTTCCTAGTGTTGTATTTAGGTATATCAGTTTATCAGGGCCATTTTATAAGACTCAATGCATTTTGGAATTACTAAGGAATTATTCACAATTGATTCAAAATTATAAAAAAAATTCTATATCCAAACTGTGAACTATCTTTATTTATTTACGAATCGAGGTTTGCACACAATTCGTTTGTCCGGCCAGTTCTTCTCCTGTCTCGATTCTTTCGCTGTTGCTGTTGCCAAGATTTCGCCATGGTTGTCGCGAGCGGAACGGGCATCACCGACATGTAAAACCGATATAACGGGAACGGTGTTTCGCAAAGCGCGAGCTGCACGAAAATTTCACGAGTAATCCACGCGTTTTTGAACCCGGTAACAGTAGCGTCGTTTGATTCTTACGTCAGTGAGCTGGTTTATCCGTTCGTCTCGTGCACAGCCGAGCATGTTTGTACGCAAACATCTGGCCGACAACGCGAGCATCAAGCAGCTTCAAACACATGCTATTTTTCTTAATTGAAAGCTGGATTAATAATTTCATTATTTTTTTTTTGTATCAAATTCTCTCTGTTCAATTAAAAATATTCAGCCATTATCTTTTGTACCAGTCTCTCTGTGTAATCTTTACCTATAAGGTGCCAAAATTTAGAAGGCATATTAGATTGTTGTCAAGAGTTCACAGCGTAGTCGTAGATTATGAATATTTTCTGATAGATTTTACCAGGATTAAAATAAACTATTTGATCGCGATTTTTATTAAAATTATTTTGAAAAATGGAGAAAGTGATAGGATATTTTAACTATTAAGGATGTTTCATTCGGTTTCTTCAAATGTTAGTTTTTTAACTCCTTTAATTTTTCCTTCGTCAATGAGACTATTATATAAACGAGAATATGTGTTATTGAACATTCATCATTAATCTTGCTAATTATTTGGCTTTTTTTCCTTTTCTACTTTGGCGAGCGAATCGAGGTCAAATTACTTTTATTTTTCATTCATTATAAATGCTACTTGCGGTTGATTCGAGATTGAATGATTAGTGCGTGTCAATTCGACAGTGATTTCGTGACACACGAACGTGTACGGTTACTGTTACCGATTGGTATCTATGTTGCGTTAAATCGACAATCGATATATATATATATATATATATATATATCAAACAACGTTCGAGGTCCTCAAGTTTGTTTCTTTTTTTCGTTTTTTGAAACGTTCTAATTTATGAGTTGTTTCCTGACGAATGACACATGAAATACCAATATTATTTCTAACTATTGCGTTTGTTAAAAGAAAAATTCAAGCTGTAATATTTGCACGAACACAATCAGTGATTCAGTTGGTAGGTGTTCGGTATGCAAATATGACCGCATCTTTTCTATATGGGTCGTGTTTGGACTTTGTATTATTCTAGTAATTACTACTTTGCCGGTTCTCCTTGCAAGAAATAATGTTCTTTCTGTGGTACAAAGTTATGTAGATATATTACTGCTGGCATTTTTGTTACCAGTATCTATCATTTTTTAAATACGATTTCTGCGATCTTCCATTTATCGAATGATTAAATATATTGACAATAATATTTCCATTATTCGTAATTAAATTTTCTAAGTTTCCACGTATCGAGAAAATTCTCTAAATTTTGAGACATTTTTAACATTCAGATTTTCATAGTTTCGAGCTTTCGAACATTTGAATCTCTAAACTTCCAAATCTTCAAAGTTTTCAAAAATATTTAAACACACAAATTTCCACCTTCTGAAAACTTCAACCTGAAATTTTCAAATTCTCAAACATTCAAACATTCGAAAGAATTTGTAAGGAATTTCGTTCATTTCGAGCGCGTTTAAAAAACGCTCCGCCTTCGATGCACGTCACGTCCACCGCTGCAGTTCGTCCATCGATCGTGCATCGCTATCCTGGGCACGGTAAATGCCTGTCTTTCTGCAGTTCCCCGGTTGACGGAGACGGGCCTGATGTTGAACATTACAGTACCGATCGTGGAGTACTTTCGCTAAATGGCGTGTAGTGGGGGAGGTAGGACTTGAACCCTGAGACCCCATGGGCAATATATACTACGGTTCCATGCAGCTCTCATGCTACTTAGTGACAGCTTCTCGACGATCCTTGCTGTTCTACAGGGAAGGTAGACCAAGAGGGAACTTGATCGAACGAAAGGTGAGCTGAGTTGTTAATTTTATTTTATCGATGCTCTTTGACTCCGTCTCTGATCTATGAAATATGCAAAAATCTGATCCTTTTTCTTTACGATTGATTGGAGTCACGGTACCGGTATTCTGTGCATTTCATTAGAATAAATTTCTTTATAAAAAAAATTCTCGTACACTCGTCCTAGCTGCTGCAAATCGTTGAATTCAATTATTAATTTTCCAAAGTATTGAATTTATCTGAAACTTTACGTGGCGCAAGAATTTCACTAGGCGCGACAACTCGATTGTGGGTATACACCTACGAAGGAAACAATCGAGATTCTATTCTGTGCACGTGTAACTCGCCTCTTTTGTATGCGCTCGTTCGAGCAAGCACACGCGAGATCCTTATCCTATATGCTGTCGGCTATTCGTCGAGAAACAATGCCCATCTGGTTAAATCGGTTAAATCGTGCGGTTAAAAAATAGTGGAGCAGTTTTGCTTGTCCAAAAATTCGAACTAATTTTAGAAACTTACAAGTGTACAATTTTTCTTTACGTTTATAAACTAGAGTTTGTTCGAATATCATTATCGTCATATCGCGAGGAAATTAATAACGGCATCGCGTAGTAATCCAACAGTCCCGCATAGCTTTGTTCTTGCATCAACGGTTGATAATTGCAACTGTCTCGTACGTCACTTCCAGGTTGCTTTATCGTACATATACACACGCGTGTTTGCGCTAGATTTATCGGTGCCGTGCCTGAACAGGGATTTTGAACTATATCATTTTCTCTGTCGTGACATGACAGTTTACGCGACTTAGTATCCGTCTCGATTATACCGTTGCTACAAGCTCGTCTGTTAGCGTTGTCTCACGCTAAACATTTACTTCCAATTACTCTGATTCTCTCCTTATCACTTTCAGATGAATCTACTCGTCGCCTTCGCGTTGATAACCTTAGCTTCCGGCGATCCAGGATTGCTCAGGGTCCCTAAAGTGTACAACGCCGTGATCACAACTAATCAAAACTTGTCGCCGTCCAGAGCGTTTCCAGTGATTCAACCGGTGATCCATCGAACAGCGGTTGGTTACGGTTTGCCACCGGTTTATTACACGCCTCAAGTGGCGCCGAATCTCGCTGCAGGACCGGAAGTGCCGCGCGTTCCACAGAACCCGTTGAAATCGAACAGTCAGCCGGATATTCAAGCCAGTGTCGAACAATCGAAACCAATTGGCGCGAACGACAAGCCAGAAGCGAAGAATCCAGATCCAGAGGAGGATAAAGACCCGAAGTCTGGATCTAAGAGCAAAAGCCGGGAGCAAGAACCACTGAGCTTCTATCCCAACTATCAGTCATTATACTACGATCCCTATTTCTACACGTACAATGGATTCAATCCTCATCTAGTTCCAGGAACTTACTACGTTGACTATCAACCATACGGCACTTTAGAACCAATTGCAGCAACCACACCGAAGAACGGATTGTCCGAACGTCTGCTTCCAGCCTATCAGGAGGAGAAGAAACTCGCCGCGAACGAACAGAAGGAGAAAATACCGGACGTACCGCCGCCACCTCTTCCGACAGCTGTGCCGAAAAGTTCTTGAATTAGATACGATCCTTTGAGTTTATTCGTCGCTATGATCAGACTGATTATCTCACAGCATTTGTCGTAGAAAAGGAAGCCGCCTGTTCAACGACGAGCGAGAGATCAATCCTTGGACTGAATTTTCAACTCGTTCCTTTTACTATGAATCGACGACAGAGACAAATTTCTCGCCAGTGATTTTCCGTTTGTTGACCGATCGAAAATCGCATTGAAGATCTCTATAAATTGGAAAGTATGAAGAGAAGGGAGAATGCTACGAATACTACTTTCTTAGATTTATCTTTTATTAGAATTTACTGTTTATTCGTGTTATCTTCTTGCGATGAACGAGCTTGTACAAACAAGTCATTTGGTTCTTGGTAATTGGACATTCATACGTTTTGCGTCTGGGATATTTAACTTTTCTAAAATGTTATATCACAATAAAGGCGCATAATGAGAGCGAACTTTTTATTTTCTAGTATTATTTCGTCGTCTATGTTACTCGACATTTCTTCATCGACGATATTCGTCTTATTTTCATCATTTAGAAGTAGAAACGTCGGTCTCAATATAGTCTGGCGACTACGTCGCATTAAATTAGTAAAAAGTGGAGTTAGTCAATTAGGTTTTTAAGAAGGCAGTGAGACGAATGAATTGGGCGGTAGGTGGATATTATATGGGTATATGTACTACTGCATATATATTACTGCGCTTGTTTGGTTCAGACGCAAGTGTTAAACACTTTGTTGACGGCCCACACCTTCACGGACAATGATAATTCCCCCTCGTTTATGCCTTTGACTCTAAGCTTCACGGTGCTGAAGCTGCCGTCCTGTCTGCGATTCGCTTCCCAGGTTACCTCGCCACGGTTATTGTTCAATGGCACCACTCTGATGCACGTGACGCAATATGGTCCCTCCACCGATGTCGTCAAGTCCACCTCGGATAGTAACGATTTGTGCACAGCGATAATTAGATTATGCTGATACACTAATTTACCTGAACAAGTACCATATTTCAACGTATCGCTCCTCCTGTCGTCCTGAACATATTTTTTATTTTTTTTTTTTTATCGTTTAATTAGATAAATTTCTAAAAGTTACCGTAGAACTCCTTTTATTTGAATTTCATTTACTGGAGCAAAATCTTAATCGATCAAGTTCATCGATTCCTCGGACATAATAATTTCTTCGCTTAAAATATTAAATTCTTCTTAGGCGTTGTTTTATATTGTTGAATTTTTCATTAGTAACCAAATACAATTGATTAAATGTAACTTCTCTTTATTCAAATCATTTCATCTAAGTCCGACCTTTTATTGCAAGAAGGAAAGATAACAGCGCGAAAAATTGCTAGAAATTCCTAAAGTTTCTATTGCGTCGTTTGCTTCTAAACGAGTTCAGGTAAATGGAGTTCTATCGTACGATTTTGTAGCTTATTTACGTAGAATAATTAAGCCTGTTAAGTTTAATCTGTTAAGTCTTTGTAGCGTAATATTTGTGTACAATTTTGTTGAATACATGTGTGGTATTACTTACTGCTTCCCAGTCTTCAATATTCTGATTGTTATCTTCTCGATATTCCACGTCGTCCCCTTCCTCGTCATATGAATCCTCGTCGACTTGATCTTGATTCGAACGACTAATACGATTGGCCACAGTCGTCATTTCTGTGACCTGTTCTTGCGTCGTCGTCGTCGTCGTCGTGGAAGTCGCGAAAGTAGTCGTCTCGAGATCGTAACTCGTGCTGTTCACCGCGTTGCCAGTTTCGTTTTGACCCGTATTGTCTGTCTTGATCTTCACGAATAAATTGTTTTTGTCCGTCTCCTTGTCCAAATCGTATCTGTAGATGTATTTAGGAGTGGTGGATACTTTCTTCGCGTATTTTTCGGCTATTTCTCTCTGGCGAGCGTAAAATCTGTCCATAACCGCTTTTCGCTGCGCATAATACTCCGATTTGTCATCCTTGAAATTCCTGGTCACCGCGTAACGTTCCGATCTACTGGTTCGTTCCTCGTTGTTCGTGAAATAGCTCACGTGACGCGGATTGATCCTTTTCCTCGCGAACTCGTCACCGTTAGGATCGCTCGACAGTTCTTTGTTCGTCCATTTCTTGAAACCACTGAGAGTTCGAATCAGCTTCAGCTTCTTGTAGTTTTTCTTCCCATCATCGAGCTCGTTCAGCGTGCTCCCGTTTCTTTTTATTCTGTCCTTGTGCGTTTCGTCGCTTTCGTCCACGATCGAGCAATGCTCTCCGTCGTGACACTTCTTGAAAATTGGTTTGATCCTCGTTTCCTTCAGCTTCTTCCCCTTCCCCTTAACGTCGTACGTCTTCAATCTCTGATAATCTTCCTTCTTGATCCTCGTTTCGTTCAAGGCGGACGTCTCGATTATGACGAGGAGCGTCAGCGTCAGAACACCGGCCAGCCAAACAAATTTCACAGTCATATTCACGATCGATGCGCACGATCCCAGTGTCGACGAAGCAAGTGAAGGAATTCAAAGAGCATAACCGCATCTTTGACCTCGGATTATCTATCGTTTGCGGGGTGAGAGACCTCGTTATTGGACGTGCGATTGTTTCGCTCGTTTAAAAATTACGCGTTTAAATTATAGCAGCGTATATATATTTATAAGATTTATCGCGAGTCGAAGAAAACAGACTAATTGCTCGTCTTCTGAAGAGAGTAGCCTACGATCGAGGTAATAATAGAATATGTTATCTCTTATTGCATTATCTTGTCGTATTGATACGATTAAAGCTCTCAACATTTAAGTAGCTATTTTAATAAACATATGCTATCGGTCAACAATTATATTTAAATTACACATTTAGTAATTATATTTGAAATTATTATTCTACAGAATGAAAGGATTTGACTCTATGATTCATTCTGAATTTCGCTCGTTTATTTCATTTGCATTGATGACAATACGTTCTCAATTTATACGGAAAATGTCACGATGTCAAGTCACGATATGCAAATGATAGTGCATTCATTCCAACGACCCTTGGCACTTAAACGGTTAAGAACTCGGACATTTATTATCACAAAGTTCATAATTTTCTCTAATAATAAACGTTGTGAGATTGAACTTTCGAACGTGTATAACTTACTTTTTCAAATGACAATCGATACTGCGAAATAACTAACGGGACTATGTTGACGACGGATTATAAAATGTTAAATAACAGTTACCTTAGCACTCTGTGATCTAAACGTGAGTTTAAAACGCACTTTTACAAAAATTATTTGGTAAAAATTTGCCGAAAGTGAAACGTTGGCAGCGTTAATTATTTCAGATTAATAATGAAATTAGTAGAATATTCGATATATTTGGGAAAATGACACGAAATTTTTGATTGGACTGGTGTAAATAGATCTCAGAGTCTCCAAGTACATTAAATTTTCAAATGAACATGTAAGGACGGGATAGGAAACGATGTAAATGTTTTATTCAATAATTAGCATCGATCCGTGATAAATGTGAGGCAGTTTATATCGTTTCAATGGTAATGCTGTCATCGTCGGTATTTTCCTTGTTTCTGTTCGATTTTTTCGTTTCCTTTTCTGGTTCGACCTTTGTGTCCAGCTTCTCGATGGCATCCTCGCTGCTTTCATCGGCTGGTTTCACAGTGGTTGTCGATGGCGGGCTTGATTTTGGTGGCCCTCCCGGTTGAATCGGTTTTAACAGTGGATAGTACTATGAAAAATAAAATTACCATTTTTCTTTATAATATTTAACGTCGTTGAAAATATTGATTTTCTATATGGTGAGATTAAAATCTCGGACAGCGAAATAATTTCTCACCGTGTTCAGTGGAATCCGGAAATCATATGCAGGGGTGCCATAGTAGATGTTATAGGCAGGCAAATGAGGGATCGAAGGTTTTCCATAGGCGATGACAGCAGCTGGAATCGCGTTTACATCTACGGCCACCTGAGGAATACAAAAAAATGGCGGGGAAGAGAATGCATAAAGAAACTAAACCTAAACAACAATTTTGTTCCATTCATTAACATGCGAAACTTTTGTGCGAAATTCAAAGATTTTCCCTATGGGAATATTTAATTCTTTATAGAATATTTAACTTTTTATAATTTTCAATTTTCACAATATTATCTATGTTATCTAAAATCTTTTTATCGATGATATTTAACTTAATTTAATCATTCGAAGGCGAATTTATGATAATTAACGTGTTAAATACCGAGTGATTATTCTTTGTATTTCTGAGTTCCCATAAATATAAGTAATTATCTGTGAATTTTATCTAGGTAATTAATAGTGATTAATAGTAACATGCGTAAATGCGTAAAATATCTAAAGTAAAGTTCATCTAGATTCAGTTTCTGCAGTGCATTCATAAAAATGTGAAATTGCATGAGGAACCGCGGTTTGTTCATAATGTTTCGATAGACACGTTACATTGTGGTGGTAAAACGGAGAGTTCTGGTACTGAAGAAGTTGCGGATGCACATTGATTACTTCAGAAGGATTCTGATGACCGCTCACGTACAAGTTCAGCCCGATCGGTTTCGACTCTATCGATACGACCAGGATCACAGCGAAGGCAAGCAACGTGGCGTAGACCTTGAACAATAATTACAGAAAATTGTGACGAGTTTAATTAAAACGAACGTTAGACTTTTGCATATATCGACTGTGATGTGACACGAGAAACAATGCGGTAGCTAGCCGATGATGGTTGCCTGCGTCGAATAAAGAAGCAGCTCTCTCGATCGATGTTTTTGATATCAAGCGTTGGCTCGATGCGCAGTATCGCGTGGCTCCGCATATCAATGATACTAATTCGCGGAAACAGATCTTTTTATGGAGATGTAACGGTTGTTCGATGAACAATGCTCGTGCCTCGTGAATTATTTAGAAAAACGGCCGATCTTTTTTCCCTTTCTTTCCTTGCCAGTATATTAAAATTTATTGTTCACTCTTTTAAATTTATCTGATCAAAAAGAAAGAAGTATATATATCGAATCAAATATATGTCTCGTTTATAGATGTTTGTCAAGTTTATTAGGAATATAAAAAGCTGTTCGCGATAGAAATTTGCAAAAGCAAGATTTCTTCGCGAAATTGAAGAAATGATATTCGATCACAAGTGGACTCACCTGCATGGTGTGATCACAGCTTCGGCGATAGGCTCGCAAAGAATCTGTACTAACCTGAATTTCAGCCCTGCCCGCGATTTATATATTCCTCGTAGAGAGCAAACTCCCCCACCCTGTCGAATATCATCCGTGATTGTTTTTTTCTTTTGCTCCTACGCATAGTTCTTCTGCCGTTTCCTCTCGGTCCTCCGTCACGATCAACGGGATATTCTTGCTCGTGATTCTTTTCCCCGACGTTCATAACGATCGACATGTTTTCGATCTCTGCTGTCGAGGATTCACTATAAATTATAAACTATAAACGATTTTTGTCGATCTATCGAATAAATCAGAGCGAGTGAACTTCGACAACGTTTCATCTTTGACGAAATGATTCTGATAAAAACCTGTGTATACTTTACCGAAGCTACGAAACTGCGTGTCGCGATTGATAACAGCAAGGCTTTATATTATTTTCGGATGAGTTACAACGCCAGGTTTATTTATTGATTCGACCAGAATAACTGAGACGAGATCGTGGAGGGATATAGGCAGACACGAACCGGTTCACGTTGGCAAATTGTTGTTTAGAATATGAATGAAGGGTGTGGCCCGACGACTTTGACACCCCAATCTACATTTCTAATGTCCTCCTGTTGGCGTCACCGCGTTCCATTTCGCCCATTTCCATCGATCGTTGCACGTAGTTCCGAAGTATTTTTTTTTT
>CAJDYZ010009056.1:8318-33729 GCA_903986555.1 Heterotrigona itama
GGGCAACAGCGAAATTAAGTTGGCGCGTGCGAGCAATTTCGAAGGAATTTGAAAACGCTGAGTGTGGTGTTGAGAGATTAGAGAATAACATTACTAGAAATTATAGTTTTAAATGCATACGCTAGAGAAGGAATTTAATAATTTAATAATTAACTGGCGCCCGAGAGATTTTAACATTCTTGAACTTGCGGGCTTAGCTTGCGCGACAGTTTCGTGTCCTGATCCTTGTCGAGATAGATCAACTGAAAACAAGAAGATCCAAGAGTCATTTTAATTTCAACGTTGATTAACACGTTGATCGCCGAGTGCAAATTGTGTAGGCTCACTGCAATCTCGAGCTCTTTTCTCCAAGTTTTTGTTTTTTATTCTTCTTGTTACGTTTACGACGCGCACGTGCTTATCAAACGTTAGCCCATCGAATTTTACTCGGTTGGTTTTGTTTAAAATGTTCTCCAATATGTCACAAATAACTATTTTTATGCAAATAAAGTAGTTGTGATTACTTCTCAAAATAATTTAACAATTTGCTGTATTGCTATTTGATAATCTAATTTGCTTGATTTACAAATATACTATTAAGAACTCGTTTCTTTACTAGATATTATATTATCACATTTGTTCTTGCATTGAGATTTCATTAAAAATAAGATACGTCACCTACATGTGGGTGACACGGCGATCAACGTGTTGAAACTCCGCAGCAGATAAGATTCATCGAATCACGATTATCGCATAATTGCTTTGGAAAACAATGAGAAAGCACAAGCATTGTAAATTATGACTCAGTGCGCGTGCACTGATCCCTCGAATCTCCTGTGAGGACAACTCGTGAAAGCATTCGAGCACTTATCACTGAAAAGTTTGTAACGCGTGGCTGTGATTACGGTGTTAAGTCTAGCGACTGAAGTACATACTTCTGCGAGCCGATTGTACATACGTCGAGCGTAATGTTAGAAGAAAAGAGAGAGAGAGAGAGAGTACCGTGACCACAGGATCCTCGAAGTTGATCAGTCGAAATTCCGGCACGAACGTTAACAGGAAAACGCAGTAGACGATCGCCAGAAGCCACTCGGAAATGGTGCTAGCGACATGCCAGCCCCAGCCACCGTCCGTTGGCAGCCATTTTTTGTAATCGTTGCCTGCGAGTGACCACAAGAACCGCGAGTTATTTGACTCATTGTCGTTCACTGTTTATGCGTTATCGTTTAAGCGGAGAAATGTTACCTTGGAATTCTAACATTGAAATGTAGCCAGCTAAGATCGTGGTAATTGTTAAGATTAGCGTCAGCACTGAGAGCGCTGCGCGAATGTACACGACAATTCTGCCATTTACTGCTGGTACCATTTTGCGACTTAGGTACGTCTGAAAAAGCATTACAGAAATGTACATCTTTTTTCTCCTATGAGAAAATTCAAGGAGCAAATATGTAACACGATTTTTCGATGGTGGATAGAATCAATCATCGACTTTCGTTTGATATCGGCCGTACTTGAAGGCAAAAGTAAATGGTTCCAGCCGTGAAACACGTCATTGCCCCGATCATGTGAGCCGCGACGACGCGAGCTTCTTGAAAGTTCGCCAGAATGTCGAGTCCGAAGCAGGACAGCACGCCGCACCAGGCCGTCAAAACAACGATCCTCTTGCTAACGAGATCGTTGCCCCTTTCGAATTGCCATTGGCAGACTTGCCGATGTCTGATGTAGACGCAACAGGCGACTGAAATACACGCACGGTTCTCGTTAGCCACCTCTCGAGGTAGACGAGTTCTACTAGTTCTACTAGGCGTAAAATTTGTCGAATTATTTACGGAGCAATGCGGCTATGTTGAGGAATTGGGCAAATATACACGATTCCGGAGACAAGGTGCCTGTTTCCGATATGTACGGGAATCCTGGTACCACGTGGTCCCACTGCACCGATATCGTGTACCTGAAACCCAATTGATTTGAAAACGGATACATCCGTGTATTATACATTGTACATATACAGGGTGGTCTAAGCGTTTAAGCGACGCCACCTAAATATCTTTTCGAATTGCGAGGATACAAAAAGTATCCTTTTGTGCCTCTAAAAGTGTCCTTTTCAAGGTTGTTGATGTTTTTTCTTTTTTGGTACAACTATATATATATATATATATTTTTTTTTTTTTTTAATTGTATCGCGTAAAAAAATACGTTCAGATATATAAATTATAAGTATTGTATGAAGAAAAAAAAATTAATAACTTTGAAAAGTCCTTGAAAAAAAATATTCCTACCAGTTATGGATATCTTTCATGTTAGACAAAAAATATTGTTTGTATCATTACAATTCGAAAAGATAATTTAAATGTACCACCCTGTATGTAGAGCGCTGATTTAGGAAGAGCATTACGTGAAGTTTAATCGCAGTTTATTTACTGTGTAAACGATTCAAATGAACCTCGTACGTCACGATTCTAGAATCGTGGCAAACAATGAAATGCAAAATAAAAAGAATTATAAGTGGTACAGCGATTCGTAAAAATCTTTGTACAGTCTGTGCAGAGAGTATTTTGCTATTAAGTTAGAGGTCTGCTAAAATTTTACTACGAAACAGATGTAACTGATAACTGATAATCGAGAGCCGATTAAGAAACAAATTTCGCCAGAATTTTTCGCTAACCTAAAAGAAACGCTTTGAGCAAGTACATATTGCGTTTCGATGTAGCGAATTATTCAATGGCTCATCCACGATTGAAAGCAGCCATATTTACAGAACAACGATCCACGCGAAGAGTACACAGCGAGGCATAATGAATCAAACTAATCGCGATTTACATCATGCTGTCAGAAACAGAATGCATGGCTGTTTCTGATACCGTGGCCTTGATCAATCGTAAAACTAGTCGGTGAGCATTAATTCTCCTCGTCTTGACTATGGTTTCAGTTTCGCTATGAACCATATTCGGCAACCATATTTTCAACGAACCTTGTCTACGAGTTTTCCTGAAATTTTGTTCCTCCGTTTCTTTTGATTAATCCTTTACGTGGCAACGATTTTCTTGAAACATCGAAAATGCTTTCCTCGATTGAAATTAAAAGAACGTTGAAGGAGAAAAGATTTCGAAGGTGGTTAAAGAAACTTGAAGGATTTTTGTAAAATTTTTTTTCACAAAGTTTAAAACGATCGTGGATCGACTTAACGAAATAAAAGCAATGCACGTGGATAGCTAGTAAATTTTAATTAAATTCTCGGGTCGTTTAACGCAACTCGAGACGAAGAGAAAATTATTTAACCACGGAATGCAGTTTCTTCTCTGGGCTTTTTGCTTTGGCAGACTTACGTAATTAGAAACGTCACCGGGATCAGGATAAAAAGGCTCAAAGGGAGAACGTGCAACTTCCCGTAGGGCATTCTCGTATTTGTTCGTTCCAAGATCCTGAAAAATACCGTGTATCCTTTATAAAGCAAGTACATACTGTTGCAGTTCAGGTGTTTCGAATAACATTCTCGATTCTCGGTTGACTAATGTAACAAAATCGATATATCAAGTTGAAGATGAGTAATTTTAAAGGCAACTTGAGACAATAATTCAGTATCACAGCAAGAGTTAGAACGCCGTCATTTTCGAATCGGACATTCAGTCGAGTCACAGTCGATTTATTTCTCTTTGTGTTCTCAAAAGAAAACAGGGGAAAAAAGTTTGACATCTTACCTCGACGATATAGCTGGGTCCCTGAAATGATTTTTTTTTTGGCAGAGAAGGTGGCACTGGGGCTACGCCAGGGGGGCACACCTACATGGGGCGCCTTAGAGCGACTGTCCATCAGCGCTGTTAACATACCTCTGGTCCTACGCAACCTAACGAACACCGATTAACGCACACGATTACATTGTGCATGGCAATTAACGCACCGTCTGGTCCCATTCTCAATCAAGTCTCTCTGATTTTTTCATACAAATCGATCGATGTCGCTCTCTCCACAGCAAAACCATTCGAAATCTTTTCTCCTTCGATCGCGACACGTACGCTTTACCCTGGATTCTTGAAAATTAATCAAATCCCTCCAAATTTCAGATTTAGATTCGACCTGTATGTATAAGGAATAGCATAGCTTGCATTCATCGATACCGCCCGTGTGTTGTGATTCTCGTATTTTCGTTTCATCTTTCGTAATTTTCCTTTTCTTTTTCAACTTTCTCAAAGAGTGGAAATAAATAATTATTAGCAGAGCTTGAATGTGATTCGTTAGCGGCGCGAGCTGATCGAATTAGAATTTATCGATAAAGCATACCGAGCCGCGTTAACCGATAACTCTCGCATGCCAATGCACGTAACAAACGTTCGACTGTTGGCTACCAAGAATTCGCAATTAACGTCGCATTATCGGCGTTACGTACACCGGTGTGTCGTAATGGAACATTCGATGGTTCTGTTCGAATTGCATAATTGATTTCCTCCCTCCACAATGCGCAATTCTCGCAATTCTAGCTGATCCAAATGAATTCCTCGTCGAACGGAGGAGTGATTTTTTTCCCCCCCCACTTCCACCTCGATGGAACTTCTTGTTCGTTGAAGCACCGGTTTCACTGGAGCGAATTATTTTTTAATGATGCATCGTGAAGTTGAGAGAATGCAGATGTACATCTTGCAACTTGAAGAAGTTAATTGCAGAAAGTAGGTTAACGAGGAAAATATTGACAGAACGATTGTGTGAGCACCGTGGAGAATTTAAATTGCTTGTACGAAATGTGAAATCTTTTCCTTCGTTTATTCCCACTTTTCGACCTTTGGAAGAGAGGTAAAACAAAAAAAAAAAAAAAGAAGGAGAAGAAAACGAAAGCGAGGGATACTTGATAAAATCACGTTTCTGTATTAACAACGTTACAATATTACAATATTATAGGCAGTTTGTTCGGTGTTGCTTCTTTTTGCTGTGGCGTGTGGTAAAGTACAGTAATTTGTAAATTATTGTTCTTTGCGCCGTTCGTACGACGCGTTCGACTAGTAGCCTTCCGTTATCATCGTGATAACATCGTAATGCAACAAACGTAGCTAACGCGACGCGGACAAGCGCGCCGGATCGTTAAAATAACTTCCTCTTAAAAATAATCTCTGACTGGTTCTTATTATTAATATTAAATGTTCATCATTTTTTTTTCTTTTATTTATCAATAACCCGTCAAGGATCAGACAGTAAAATGATACGTAAAAATTGCAGCATTATTAGAATAATAGATACTTTGCTTAGGGAAATAAACCAATTATGTAGATTACAGACAAAATTTGTAACGTAACTGCAATGTTTGAAAATAGAATACATTAACTTAAATCGGGAAAGAAGTTGATCATTAACAGGTTAACTTGGCGTTAACATCGTTTCTTGAACAAAATTATCGTGCATTTAATCGGGTCGGAAAAATGTTACACGTAATTGTAACACCAGTCTGGCTTCTCTGTACAAGTCCTCGACATCCGGTTGGCTTGAAATTGTTTTTTTAATCAACTATCTCGAAACATTTTAATCGTAATTTGCATTATAATACCGCACGCATGTTATACGCTTATTAATACGTATATAAACGTTTGTGTGTATATGTGTGTGTGTGTCTGTGTGTACGTACATGACATGCGTATGCATAATTCTAATATAAATAGTTTGATAAATAAATAACGTCGTTATCTCTTTGCGTTTATGTCGATCGCGGTTCGCTCGACGTCACAGAAAGAGAAACGCTGCACGCATGAAAATTCTCTTGAAACGTCTCGACTGATATAACACAACGATATACTCTACGCATATGGCTACGTGTTTATCCGTAGTATCGTTATACTATACCATTTATCGCTGCATACGAATTTTCGTTTTTGGACTAGTTTCAATATCTTTAGCTAGCATTGCCTACGTGTAAGAAGCAGTTTCCTTCCTGGAGAAGGCTCTGGATCACGACTTTTACATTTACACAAGTCGATCGATCGATCGATCTTCCCTTCCCTTCTTTTCCTGAATGATCGGCAGAAGTGAGTTTGTTTTTTCCTTTTGTTTCGTAAAATTTGTCTACCAAGAGATTTCAATTTTCTGTCGGAGCTTCTTGCCTGAAACGTGCTTCGATTTTTCTTTCTCTTTCTCTCTTTCGTTAGACGAAAGATCGTCCGATCGATGCATCTACGCGTGGCAGTGAACTAGCACGAAGCTTAAACAAAGACGTCGACGCGAGTCGAGGCTATTTCCATGTTGGACGGAACGTTTCCGTGGTTCCTCTCGTCGAAAGCCGACGTTATTGTCCTTAGTTGCACCCGCGAATTAAACGACCGTTTCCGCAGTCTCTCACATCCTCGCAAGAACGAGATTGCTGTCCAGGTTGACTTGCCGTTGACTTCGCTAAACTATCGCTAACAGGATCTCTAACAGTATCTTAAATCATAGAGGAACAAACGAGACAGACGATCGAAGGCGGCGCAATAACGAGAAACGTCAGCCTCTTACAATTAGATAAGCCTGCTACTTTTTTGAACTCGATTCGTTCTTTCTTTTCGATTCTCGAGCCTCCGTTCACATTGCGTGATAATTACGTAACAATAATGCGTTAATTGCGAAATTCAATTCAATTAAGTACAAAATTCATAAAACACTCATCTTTGAAAGTGAACGATCGACGGGCCAAGATGTCTGCTTCTTGCTCGAAGAAAGTAATTCAACTATTCGTTCGTGAATTCGGAAGCATTTAACAGAGAGAGAGAGAGAGAGAGAGAGAGAGAGAGAGAGAGTGGACAGTTTGCTGGAGTTTGACGATCGAGTTACGTGCTTGCTTCGTCAATCACTGTGATGACCCTATTAGCAGGAGGCACATTAGTCACATGCCATTTGGGCTTGGCATCGGTCTCCTCGTTACTCGATTGAGGCCCCGATGGTCGATCCGAATTCGATTGACCGCCCTTGGAACGCGCCAGGGACCACCTTCGACCCCGGCGATCCGTGATGATCGGCATTTCCGCTATCAGATTGTTCTCGAACTCCGACAGCATCAGATAGTTCTCGACCTTGTTGCACGAGGTGATGCAGTCACCGATGTAATCGAGGTCCTCCAGCATGTTGTCGGGAAGATCCATGTCCGCGATTCCTTCCTCGGAGATGCACGTCAATTCGGGCTTCTCCGGAGCGAGGCCATCGATCAGTTCGCCTGCAACGAAATGTTTCGAGATTTCCTTTCAGTCTTTCACCCTTCGATTGAAAATCTTTTTTCTTTCCTTGGAAATTTAGAGAGAGAGAGAGAAAAGATCAACCCTTTGCGGCCGAGGACTTTTTCAATCGTACTTCTCGAATATATATCTTTTGCACAAAGCGATATTACGTACCGAAGAGTCAAATGTGGCATGTTCATTAAAAGAATATTTTGTTTAACGGAATTTTAGAGTTTCTTAAGAAACAATAATTATATAGATAGATAGTAACAACAGTGTATTGCCAAATAGGATGGTATTGGATCAAAAAAAATAACTCTTTTTGAACTTCACCTGGGTTTGGCGCGATCTCAGCACCGAGCACGAGAGCAGCCGCGGCAGCGCCCGCGGCAGCCACGTGCGGGCCATCGTTCTCTGGTTCCTGGCTGAACGACAACTTCCGTCGTTGCGGACAATTGTCCGAAACGCAGAGATGCTTTGTCCCGTTGGACCGTGTGTGCTTGTGCCTCGATAAATTCCTTCTGTGCAGGTCTATGAAGAACAGAGTGAAACTGCCTACCAGAACGCAGGTCGAGCTGAAGTAGTAGCCCGCCTTGCCGCCGTAGTTGACGTTCATGTATCCTGCAAAATCTCGCACTTTCAACGACATTCGGCGAACAAGTGTCGCACAGTTTAGGCTTATCTCTCATTCTGAAAGTTCACCTGAAATTGGAACTCCGATCGCTATCGGTATAGCCTGGGAGCATTGCACGAAACCCCAGGTTCTTGCGAAGTTTCTCGCTCTGACTCTCTCGTAGGTGTACATTTTGAGGCTGTAGTGGTAACCACCGCAGAAGATGCCTGCGGAATCAAGTGGAATTCGTAATTAAGGAACGATAGCTAAGGACATTGAGAGAGAAATGTCGTAGTCCGAGTTTTAAAAGGGAATGTAATGTGCATTTCTCTGAAAAATATTCACGCACGTTTGTCGTGGAGGGTACTGTACCGTAGATCCAGGCGAACAACACGTATCCGTGATAATTTCCTTGAACGGCGGTCAGGGCCAGAATGCACAACCCGCATACAAATATCGCCGCTTGCGTAAGATACTGACGCGCTATCCTGCACTCGACGCTGCGATGCACAACCAAAAGGCCGAATGCAACGCAGCCGAGGGTCCAGGCCAAGCCGAGATAAGCTTGCAGCAGGATCACCGTGTCACCGAGACCTTCTTCTTCAGCCTGGTGTGCCTGCAATCAAACGAAAGAGAACGCTTGAGAACGCGTAACCTGGCGTTCGAAAAGAAGCTGTTTCTTCACTTTACCAAGTAAAATATCGGGGTGTTGATGCCGAAGGCGGATATCCCGGTGGAGACCAACAGTATTCTCACGGTTTTGCTCTTCAGCGTGCTGAAGTCGAAGAATGGTGGCCCGTCGTCCGTCTTGTTCTTGTCTTTAATTTTGCGTTTTTGATTCTTCAAGTGCAGGATGGCTCGGCGTTGCGGATGGTACAGGGACGCGCTTCGATAAAACGTACCCAAGATGAACGTCAGGAAAACTACGCCCGTCACTGCCTGAAGGCCCAAGCGCCAACCGATTTTGCTTAAAGTGCAACGATCAATGAATCTATTATCTATGAAATCGAACGTGTAACGAGAATGCCTCTGTCTCATTACCTGATCATTCCTTTTATGAAAGCCGACATGACAGCGATGCCAAGGCCACTTCCGGACACGATGAAAATCTCGACCAGCTCTCTTCTCCTCTTGAAATACTGCGCCACCATTAGCGTGCTACAGTCCCTCGTCATGCCAACCCCTATACCTGCGTGAAGTAATTAAACACGGTCCATCAACTTGCCATTATCTTGCCAATCTCTTAACGCTTTCTTCGGAAAGTGAAGTTTTATCCGAGGAATTATTCAAGCCGGAGTGAAAGTGACGTAGGCGAAACTTGTTAACGATCAAGCGGTAATTACTCGGGAGGAAAGATAAATGACTAAGAGAAGATCCATACATTACAGAGTAACGCTTCGCTTTTTTTCTGCAGCGAAGGTGAAGTGGGAATAAAAGAATTTCATTGTATTTTTTCACAGTGACTCACCGACAACTGTGCCGTAACTGAAGAACAACTGGTGGAACTGCGAGGCGAAGGAAGTGAAAAGGCAACCGAGCGCTGTAACCAGGCCACCCAAAACCGCGGTGAGTCTTGTACTTTTCCTCCGACAAAACGCTATTGTTACCGGTGAAACTAGCAGAGCCACTCCCGTCGACATCGCTCCCAGCCACCCTATATAACAGACGAAACTTTCTTAATCGCCTTTTGATCGCTGAAAGTTGTGCGGTTCGTACCCATCCCGATGAAAACACGCTACTAGCATTTGTTGCGCGTAACACTGTATGTACAAGTTCATCAAATAGCCATGTACAGGGTGAAGGGGAGAAACGAACCTTGAATTTCAAGATTAAAACAATTTTTTTCATTGTATTCTACTCGTCACAAAGGTAAAACTTTTCCAAGGTCGCAAATAATTGTCTTGAAAAATGACTGAAAATGAAAAAGTTTCGTGCTAACAGCGACTTTATGGCTCTGGACGCGATGTCTATTTTATCTAATATTTATATTTAATGTTAATAGTTAGTTTTTTATTATTTGATTATTTATATCAGACTTACACTGATCAAATGTTAGTGAAATCTAATACGAAAATTACTTAAAATGGACATCCATGTGTCGAGAAGCATAAAGTCGCTGTTAGTCCGCAGTGTTAAATGATTAAGAAACTTTTTTGCTATTCTTCGGAAACTATGGTTGCTTGGAAAAGTTTTACTTTCGTGACGAATAGAATACAACGCAAACAAAAATTTCGATCTTAAAGTTCAAAGGTCAAACCGATGGTGCAGAATTCATCTATGACAGACAATGAAGTGTTTCGAAAATTCGAAGCTAAGAAAACTGAGAAAATCTCTAAAAAACTAAGATCAGTGTGAACTGAAATACAAATTTTCCGTCGCTGTATATAAAACGATTCACTTTCATCATTGCTCGTTGATGGATGACGCTTGGCACCTTTCATTTCCGTTCCTTTTTCCACACTGATCGACAGATTTTCCCGAAGGAACTGTCTCCCTCTGATTGATGAGAGGAGTTAGCGAGTGAGATGTCAATAGATATTAATCGAATGTTTGGTGAAAAGCTGCCGCCAAAGTAAATCTTTCAATCTTCGCGGAAACTCGATTCAATCGAAATTGAGTGCTTCGTGTAATTAACACTTGATTGGCTACTTAATTCTATCGATTTTATCGTTAGCACCGCGTATCACAGTGATTCTCCACACGCACAAAACTCAGAGGCTAACAAGGCAACCTCGTGTTAATCGAGTTAAGTTGCACGCGATCGAACGCAGTTTGATTCGCGCGCCTCGTCTTCGTTGACCGATATTGAAATTCTCTCGAGCTTCAGCCGTTCGACATTACGATTTATGCGGTTACGGATTCAAGTTTCACCGCTCGACGTTCGATCCCGGCCGGCCATATTTCACCTTCGTGGCTCGCAATCATAATAAACGCTTCGCGTTCCCGGAGTTCTTGTCAATTAGAGCGAAATCACGGCATGATCGATATATATATATATATATTCCCGATTCGCTGTTTCGCGCTAGTCACCGTCTTTCCACTGCGAGTCTTCTCCTCCTTCTTCTCGCTCAATCTCGTTCACCGTTAAAAGATCGAGAATGATAAATCGATCACGCGCTATCGAGACGACGGCCACTTTCCTTCGAAACAGTCGCGAACGATCGTTCTTCTCTGGCTTTGCGCTCGTTCTCTTTTACCGCGGCCGATCGTTCTTCTCAAGACCACCTATTAAACAGCGGTTGCTACAGCATTTGCTAAACAGCAGTTGACTCTCGATCGAGGTTAAGACTGTTTTAATTACGTCTAGCGATTAGCAATGTTCATCGCTCCGGCTGTTTAATTAATTTTCACCGTTGCGCGATCGAAGCGACGAACGAAGTCGGTCGATGTCGGCTCGTCGATCAATCGCGTTCATCGAATGCAGGAGATAGGTGGCAGCATTCGTAGACAAAAGGCTATCCCGAAGGATGAAAGGAGAGGTTATTAATCTTGGAAGCTCGGTCACTTTCGGCCGTCATCGATGCAGTTTCCATTGAGAAACTGGACTGGCATGTTGCTCCATCGACTTTGATTCAACAGCTTTGTCCTCGCTGCCTTTCGAGCTGGTGAATCGCGATTTTTGAGAAGCTTTCCTCGGGCACTTGTATCCGAGTGGTGTTTCTTTTTTCTTTTTTCTTTCCTCAAGCGTGAAAGGATTCTGGAATTTTTTTTTTTCTTTTGTTTGAATCTGTAGAGCGATCTTTTACTTGTTTGTAATTTGAAGAAAACCGTTGGAGATTGGATGGAGTGTGAAACTTGTCGCGCGTTGGATTTATTCTTTCCAAACAGAGGATATAAAGCGTGATGATATAAGGAACAATTAGTTGGGATGGCATTCATCGATCACTTGTCCGAGCAATTCTTTTCACGGCTCAATTTCGAAGACAGCCATTTATTCGGATGACAAAAAGGATCGGTTATTAATCTTCGGCAGAACAGTTGCGTCATGATGGGCTCCGGCGTTAAACGTTTGTGAGGGATAACTTATTCGTATGGAATGTTCCATTTCTAATCTGTGACAGTCACGATTCTTCTCCTCAAAACATTTGAAATGAAGAAATTTAATAATAAAAATAGTGTAGAAAATAAAAGCAAGAAACAGTGTCTCGCCTGTGTATCTCAAGAAAAACGTCCACTGCACGACATTGCCTCGATTGTTACCGTTTCTTTTTTCATCCCTGATCATCGATCAAAATCAGCATCCTCTAGCGAAAATCCTAGTGTTGTTTAGCCCACGATCTTACTCTCGAAGTTCCTTCGAAGCCAGAAAATGAACGAGAGGGAGAGTGAATTGGCGAAAGAGAAGGTCAATGACCGTGCAGATCGTATAACGACTCTTTCCAAACGGGAAGCCCGAATTTTGGTCAAGTATAATACATATATATATATATATATAATCGGAGATCCGTACAACAATCATTCATTCGCTATAAATTCTAAATATTTAGAATATTTTATTGTACAACTGTAATATTCTCCAACAAGATTAAGTTATTTAAAATTGTTAAACTTTCTTGAAAATATTATTTTTTCTCTTCTTAGTCGTCATTGTTGGAAAATTCCATAATTTTTCATATAATATTCTTGAACCTGATAAAACGTTATTTAAAATTAATAACCTAGATTCTTTCTTGAAAATATTATCTTTTCTTTTTTTAGTCGTTACCGTCACAATTCCATACAATTTCCTATAATATAATGTTCTTCAATCTCACGAGATATTATTCAAATTAATAATCTAGATTTTTGTCTCGAAGGTATTATTATTTTTCTTCTTGATCGTTGGAAAATTCAAGAATTTTCTATATAATATTCCTCAACTTGACAAAATTAAATTATTTAAAATTAATAACCTAGATTCTTTCTTGAAAATATTATCTTTTCTTTTTAGTCGTTATCATCACAATTCCATACAATTTCCTATAATATAATGTTCTTCAATGTCACGAGATATTATTCAAATTAATAATCTAGATTTTTTCTCGTATTATTATATTTCTTATTGATCGTTGGAAAATTCAAGAACTTTCTATATAATATTCTTCAACCTCGCAAGACTGAGTTATTTAAAATTAATAACCTAGATTCTTTCTCGAGAATACTATTTCTTTTTCCTTTGTTGATCGTTAGCTCCGGATCTCCGAAAAAGAAGTTCGGCGTGTCGTGTCGGGATGTGCTACGTTTCTAAACAGAGATGCTCGTAAACGAGCAGCAAAAAGGGAAAGTCGAGCCATTAAATGATTCGAGACAGAGGGCAAAAGACGAGGCAGAGGGCTCCGAGAAAATAACTGACAATCAGACGAGAGTTGGTTTTACGACGACAATTGTAATATCAGGACCAATTCTGAATAACCGTGAATCGTCTTCAAACTTCTTAATTTAACAACGCTCGATGCGCGAAACATTTCTGGAACGGTTATAGTTATCGTTTCTCAGGAACGAAGTTGAAATTCCTTTTCTCTCTCAGCCGCATGAAATATTCAAACGATACACACTCGACCATTGTCAAGATTCTCAAATCGACATTCGAGACTCGCCGAGTTTCTCCGTTTGCCGCTGACCGCGCGCGATAAATTTTAAAGCCCTGGCCGAGAACATGTGGACGGCAGGGGAACATCGGGTACATTCGTATTCCTCCGACGGATTTTGATACGACAGGTTGATAAATATCGATAAGCCGCGCGCGTGGGTCTGATGATTTAGATACGTGCGATAAATTAGGACGGATGATTCTTCTAGAAACGTCGAAACGTCGAATTTATAACGTTCTTAGAGTATCATCGTATACTTTTACGACGTGTCGCGACGTTTTTTTTTTATATTTAAACAACTGTGTCTCTCTCTCGTGAGTAGTAAAACTTTTTCCTCCTATTTTTGAATAGTACTTGTCACTTTAATTTGGTGTATATTTAAAAGCAGTAAATTTTCTCTTCGTTCTAAAATTGTCCCGACCGTAACTTCAGCTGTAACGTTTCGTATAAATTTTCAAAGACATTAGTGAAAACAAACGTATTCTAAATTAAAATCAATACTTCTCTAGTATTTATATGTATGTAAATGTTGTTAACATTAAAACGTGTATGAAATTCTACACGAGCGTGCACGTTTTATCGAACAATTTGGCAACGAAGGTGCCGAGCATACAGTTTTCCGACATTGACATTAGAAAATAGGATCGTACCTACGTTGAAAACCGGTTGACGATATCGTTTCGTTGCTTCCAACAGCAACCACGTTCCGGCAGCACCGTGAATTCCCGTGGCAAGAATTCGCACGATAACGCCGGTTACCACGACCACCCAACCCCAACCACTCTCTGGATAGTAATGCTGTCTTATGGTGCACCGTGCGATGTATCTACGTCGCGTGAAAAACGGAAATGAGAACGCTAGAGGCTTCTTTCGACACTTGTGCGTCACCGTCCAGAATTTTACATCTTACTAATTTTGACGAATGACAATTACAAACGAAGGGACAGTCAAATGGATTTTTTCTTAGCTAATTTGTGGGTGGAGATAGAGTCTAGGAGATCTAATAAAATATACTCGAAACGAAAAGAAAGAATGGATTGCAAGGGCTACGTAAATTGCGGGTCAGACCTAGGATCTTGATTTTCATTTTCCTCGATTCCCTTCGGAATTCTTGCCTCTTGCGGACAAACGACTGCCTCGCATTCCCCCGAGAAGGAAAGTTCACCTATTTCACCGGAAGTCGCTAGCCCGCTGTCCTCGTGAGCGTCCCCCTCGTTGTGGTTTCGGCTCTTCATCCCGTTCGCTATTTCCACCAACATGCACTGTTCATATTTACTATCTTTCCCTCCTCATTCTCTGCTCCTCAATAATTGCCGCTATATTTTATAGAAACTTGTTTCAAAGGATGTTCGTATTTTTTTGAAAAATTAGAATTCAGCCAAAGCTGAATTCTCAGTGTGAGAAATGAGAAATTTGAACATGTCGTTTCATAGTACCCTTCCGTTCTGCTTGCTTCACATCGTTCTCGAAATAAATTTGCCATTCTTAATACATGCATCGAGGGACAGATGAGAAAGAGGATAAGCAAGCAGCGTTCGAGAATCACCCTATAAATAAATTTCTTAGGAGAATCTTGCCTTTAAAACTGCCAGTATACATACATACATACATATTCCTCTATCGCGAGACATTACGATCCGATAAATTTACGTTCAGAGTCGAATCTGTACTCGGAAGATAAAGGAAGGTAAACGAGTTTGGGAATATTGTTAATAAAATGCTAGTAAGAGATACGTGGTTTCGGTTTCTCGATATGGCCGTGAATTCTCGAAGGTCCACCAATCCACCAAGGTATTAGCAGTAAGAATATGTTGGAAACTTTATTCCAGTCACGGTGGAGATTAAATTCCATGTCTTCTGGAAAGATGGAAGATGGCCACGTAGATAAAACTTGGCCGACCGAATGTACTTTCTATTCTCTTAGCGGGAATGTTTCCGCGGGGGAACTTGGAAACCAAATCGGAAGTTCCGCTTCCAAAACAAAACTGACTTCGAGGCTAATGCCTCGACTCGCAGCTTGCTAGCTTTCTACTTGTTAAATGAGATAGAAGAGCGAACGTAATGTCGTTTCCTCGCGTAACATTTCTTTCTTTCTTCCACTTCCAGCTTTCAGACCTGCGGAGTAATGTGAACTATTCGAAACGTCGAAATGTCGAAATTAGAATCGGGAATTTGTGAGAAATCCTTGGAATTCTCGGAGGCAAACGAAATATATAATATTTGAAGAAAGCGTGCCTTTCTAAATGAAATATTCTAAATAAAAAAAATGGTAGAAAATACCACACGAGAGAAGCGTATCGATAAAACTGATATTTTTCTAATGTAAGTCACTCGTTTGAATCTAACGTGTGCGTATCCAGGTCACAGGCAGCAGTGTTCTTCGTTGTATTACACTAAAAGCTGAGTAAACGAGCTCGGTAAAGAGGGTGCGTTGAGCAAGGAATCAAATGTGTGGACACATTTCCGGCCCATTGTAATTTAATCGAAGCGGAGTGATCGAACGAGCAGAAGTGAATGTTCGTGAATAGAGCGCGCGATTTTGAAACTATTCAAATAACCTGAAACGACTCGACTCTTATTTCGGCTATGTCATTATGCCATTTTCAATTCAGTCGAGTTGAAATTCCGTTTCCCTGTTACAATGAAAGATGACTTTCGACGCATTGTGTTTGGAAGATTTTTCATCAAGTTTTCTCGCCCGATATTACAGATTTTTATAGTATAGTGAGTATCTTCTGTGGAGACGTTTAATAAAGATTTGTCTTTCACTATATTATGCTTGCCTCGCGGTGAAAATTTTCTCAGATAATCAGTTTCCAGCTGAACGAGGTCAACGATGCTACGTGTTGTTCGATCGAAATAAGAATACCTGAAACAACGTACCATAACGAAAGATATCACGTAGCATTCGCTCTCCTCTCTTCCCTTCTTTCTTACCGTACCTCCGACTTTACAATAAATTCCCCAGAACTACCGTTTCCAAATTCGTCGTGACGACGCACGAGAATTCGACAATTTTTCGCCTTTCGATTCGATGTCGATCGAAATTCTATACGGAAAATTTATGAAATCTATTTTTGAAATTTTCCCACATCTCAGTGAAAATGTCTCGAACCATCGTAAAAAAAAAAAAAAAAAAAAAAAAAAAAAACACTCGAATCCACGTGCACTGTTGTTTCGTATTTGGAACTCTGTGGAAGCCTGTTCGCTGGACTTTTAATTTTCGAATTCTTCGAGGCGAGGCGAGACTCGACTGACACTTATGGCGATAAAAAATCGCGACTCGGGATTCCCGGTGGAGAAGGATCGCAACACGCGGGCGAGACAAGGGGCGCGACGTCGAACGCCAACTGGATTCGGTTAGGTGGTTCAGTGAAGAGGACCGTCGCAAGCTGAGCTTGCGTAGGGGAAGCCAATGGGCCAATCCCCTCGTTTCCCAACCTAGCCACGTGCTCCCGTGGCCATACAATTTGCGTTTGCATCCGCCGCGATAAATCCAATTCCATTCGAATGGATTCTTGCGCTGGTCAAGCTTATCAGTATTGCGGGGGTGGTCTAGGGAATGATGTCTCGATATTTTAGTTCAAAGGGGAAACCATTGTATAATATGTTTTTCTGATCGGTTTTAGATTTATTTGTTTGTTTCACTCGGGATATAGGAGATCACGCTTTCAAATCTTATTAATGCTATTTTGTAATCATTGGTGGATTTATTTTGGAAGGAATAAGAATTTCAAATTTGATCGAGTAATTAAACGGTTGGTATATAGGTCCAAATAATTGAAATTTCATTGTCAATTTGCAACGAATCCTCATTGGTTGTAGTTTGTTGAGGAAAAGTCAAAGTACCTTTTAATAATAGATAATCGACTCGGCCCGAGAGATCGTAATTTTCGATGAAAAATTGAATGAAACTCGGTTTGCTCCGTACTTCCAGCCCGTCGAGCAAATCGATAAAACGGTTTAACCGATCTCTCGACTAACGATAAATCAGTGTCAACCGGGAAAACTCGACCGATCGTCGCGAAAGGAAAAAAGACAAAAAAAAAAAAATATAGCAACAGAGATAAGCTTTAAAAATTTAATTGCCGAGAGATTGTACGATAAGAATTTCTGGATTACGAGTTCTGATACAATTTATCGTCAATTTAATACGCCACTAGGTAAGTTAACGACAGATACATCGTCAGTTTTCCTTTTCATCCAATTATTCCGCAATAATTTGCATATCGTCGCGTGACGCGAACGATACGTTATCTTCGTACGCTTTGCTCGCCTAGCTTTCGTTGTAAATTAGCAGCAAAGAAATGAATCAATCATGAGAGAAAGATCGCCGCGATAAAGGTTTTAATTAAACCTCTGTCTTTTTTAACAACTCTGTTGGTTAGTTCGCCAATAAAGAAGAAGAAATCGATAAAAGAACCGGTTTCTCTACTTTCTTAGACTCGTAGAAATATTTAATTTCACAGATTATCTTATCTAGATGACGTGCTTTGTTGCTTCTGAATACAGATTTCATTCCACTAATCGGGTATAATATTGCAAATGTAACAGATCGCTCGAGAACATCAGTTTATCTTTTGATTATTATCTGCGTGGTGATAATAAATTAAATCTACCATAAAGATAGAAGGGACAGGAGGAGTGAATTGAGCTGCTTGAGTATAAGTATGCTATTCTAGTTCTAGCTTTTTATAGTTTTATTTTCTTTTTTTCTTTTTTTTATTTCTATAGTCGAGTTGTACAACGTAATCACGCGAAACGAAATTGAATTTCAATTTTGCACCGTAAATCCAAGGAAGAACGTGTTCGCGTTAGAAAGAGTCACGCCGCTGTTGCAAATTATGCAGACGAGGGGGTTAGACTCTTCGTAAAGCTGCTGTAAGGTACGACGCGGCGCGCGAACTGCTTTCAAATCGTCGGCTGAATGCGCAAGTAGACGCCTTGAAATAAATCTAAGCCGCAGTCACCGCGTGCGTTCCGGAAGGAAGCTCTCTATTTTCTTCAACGTACAAACGTAGGCAGACTTTACGTGTGAATCCAAGAAACACGACATTTCGACACGACGAAGGATTTCTCGTGACCTCTCCAAAGTATACAGGATGAATAAAAAAAAAAAAAAGAAAAAGAAGGAGTACTCACTGAAACATGAAAAGAAGTTGTAATAAACGTGGATCGAGAAATTAAACAGTTTCAAAGCGACGGTTGTATAATAATTTCTTCTTTTTTTCATTATAGGAGGTGTTCTCTTTCTATTATTAAAAAATTATGTACTCTTTCAAAGAGTAGATAAGCTTTTCTAGTCTTTTCAAGGGAAACAAAGAATCGTTTAATAACTTTGAAACTATTAATTTTTCGATCCATGTTTATTAACTTTTTCTTTTCATCTTTCGGTACTATCTACCCTAGAAGTCACGAACCCTTTTTTCCTCTTCATCTCGTATAAGTTTACGCGTAAATTCTTGTAACTTCAGAAATCATTCCATTAAGAATCGCTTGCTCGAGTTAAATTTTAATCCGAAATCTTTCCGTTCAGTCTGATTTTCGGAAGACGATCAAAACTTTAAAAATCTGCTGGCTCCAGAGTAGGTATCTAGGTTGTCTTAAGTGGTTGCATTAAGTTTGCCTGGTAAGGGACACGCGAATATCTCGTCGTAAATCTGTTGTTCAACCCTATTTTTATCGCGGTCTCCACGTTGCAGCTGTCCGATCGTCGAACGATATAAATCCTTCGCGCGACGTTCGCCGCCTTTACATTAACGCGGTGGTTTCTTTACGTTCTCTTCTTTGGCCGTGCTAACGATTAATTAGCACGAGCTTCGCATGTGGTTGCTCTCTCGCTCTGTTCCCGCCTCTCTCCTTCAAAAATCAAGCACTTTCACGATCACGATACCCAAGACATGTTTCTCAACGATCACGTGAAAGATTGTTCGTAATGTCGAAGGGGACGATGGTCGTAGCCTTCGATGTGTGCGATTGCCAGGAAGATGATGAGTTCCAGCTTGGATAAGATAGTGTACGAGTGCTGGAAATTGTAGAAGTTTTAATAGATTCCCAGAAATTCGGCGACGTGCGATTGGAGTTAGTGTGTTTCTGAATTAGTTAGCCGTTCCGAATTCCTTCACTTTTCCAGGATCCAATTTCAGTCGAAAAGAAGGGAAATTGTGTTTTAACTGTTAAAGTACTTTTTTTTTCAATTAGTTAAGTTAAGGAATAATTAATTTCTCACTGTTGTTTAGTTTCGTTTAATACACCGTAGACGCAACATAGACGAAACATAGAGTCAAGTGACTATCAATTCACGCAACTGAGGGAAATTTTGCAATAAAAATTGCGCGAAGAAACAGGAGAAGCAGGATTGGCGTTGTAATCTGGAAATTTATTTAATCGACGGGAAATAATAATGGAAGAAGCGTGTTCAACACGGTCGCCAAGAACGAAATATATAACGGCAGATATATATTTGCACTCAAATTGCCCGAACTCATCGTTCTTCTCGACAAATGGCTCTGGTTAGTAGGTTGCTCTTCTGCCTCGTCTAACCAATCTTGTCGAATTCGTCGAGCAAAGGGTATTAACCGTGATCTACAACCACGGAACTGGCGATTGGTGTACCGTTATGGCGGGAAACTTGCAATATTAAGCTTTCCACGTGGTGGAAAAGCGACGAACTTATCTGTTTGGCCTGTTCCTACAGTTACGATTTCTCCATCCCTCGCAGAATTCGTAAATTTATTACGAGACAGCTTAATCTTTCACTCGGTTTTATTCATTTTCACGATCTCTTTTTTTTTTTTTTTATCGTGCTTCAAACTCGAACGTTGGAATTTTTTTTTATCGAATCTGAAGAGGAAATTCAATCGATGGGATGAAAAGAAAGAAGAAGAAAAAAAGAAAGAAAGAGGGAAAACGCAGAGAAAACAGCGTTATCAGCGAGTGGAGAGAATAGGTGAAGATGGAAGAAGAAAATAAGAAGCACAATGATTCCTGAGGATAGGCGTGAGTCACTCACGTAGATTGCCAGAAGTTCTTATCCCCTTAGAGAGATCTCTGGATTTCAATTTTCCAGTTCCGAATTTTTTCGTCGATTTCCATGTAAACTGTCGCAGGATACTTTCAAGATAGTAAGCAATTTGAGAGCTCAAATGTTTAGTTTAACTATAATTTGAATAAAGAATAAATATCAATCACAAGTAGTTAAATAGATTTAAAATGTCAATGAACTAAATGAATGAGAGTCAAGTATTGCGATAAATCGGCGAGTCGCCAACGTCGATAAAACTAAGAAGGAAATACGCCTGGCCATGGGGAAGTCAAAGAACGATGTTCTTAATTCGTTAAGAGATAGCCAAGTGTTTTGTCCGAATATTTGTATTTGCTGTACGTGAAAGAAAGGTTCTTGTCGATGTTTGCTCAACTATTTGTACAGCTTCCAGTCTAGCGTGTAGATTTCTTTTCTTCCGAGGCTACAGATCCGATTGCAATGCTAGTTCGTGCATTAACGCGTAACTTTGCTTCCTGGCACTTTCTGGGAACTGAAATTACACACACGCAAATAAATCGCAAATTGTCAAAAAGCAAGTATTTACAAAGTATGTAATTACAAAAATTTATCGCGGCAATAGCTGTGTATCGTTGTATCGTATTTTGAAGATAATAGTTACTATGTAAAAAAAGAAAAAAAAACAAGGAGTTCGTTTACTGCTCAAGCTTCATATCGTGAAATTAATTAGAATGATTCTGATTGTGACACGTGAATAGGTTGTCAATGAACCGAGGATGCTAGTTGCTAGCATGTGATCACTTTTCCGATAACGAAGATTTGGTCGAATCCAAGTTATTTTAATAAATTTCAATTTTATTATCTGTTATTTGAGAAAGGAACTCACGAATTATTTCATACTGAATCGGTAACATTGGAAACGATACCAGAGCGATAAGTGGGCTCACGAGTTTGCACGCCTCGTCGCACAAAAATATATTGTTAGCTTGTACGTCATCGATGCCTATGTCCGGAGCTTGCAAGCTTTTAGAGCCGATAAAGAAGGTTCCTTTCTCTGCTTTTCAACTTATCTAAACTGGATAACCAAGGATCTTACCGGAAGCTGGTACTTTCTTTCCTCGGTATTTTGAACCATCTTCCAACAGAACAATTTTTTCGTTTCGCATATGTACCTATCGCAATCTGGAATTTTCAATAATTTCATTCGTTGTAAAAATTTTCTTTTTTCTTTATATTTCCTAGTCACCTGAATTACCTACCTGTTCCCAAGTTCCTGCCACACAATCTCAACTTTTTTATTTTTATATTCAAACGTCCCCAAATACTGCTCATTACTGTATCTTCAAAAAGAATATTTCCTATCCAGTTTCTGCTATCTGCATCTCAACTGTTTTTATATTCGAACCTTCTACTATATCTTCAAAAAAAAAAAAAAGAAAAAACGCGGTGAAATATCGCCTTAGTTCCGAGAGATTCGCGCGTCGAAGAAGAGCTTCGATCGAAAGCGTTCGATGGGATGCGTTGCTATCGCAATTCGAATACGCGAACGGTTTTCCACGTAGTAAACGAGCCGGCATGACTCAAGCGATTCGCGATTTCCACGAGGCGACCGGTTTTCGTAGAAGGAAACTTCCCTGATCCGACGATGAAACTCGTCGTTCGTTCCATGCAAGGTTATGGAATCTTTCGCCAAAGCAATGACTCGAGTACAGCTAGCCGCCACGTTTACGCTCGCCCTACGTTTATACATAGCGATTCTGACTGAGCGTTCGCGTAGATAAAAACGGTTTATGATCTCTGTCGGTGACAGGCCTGGAGAAGATCCTCGCCCCCTTTTTTTTTTTTTTTTTGTATGTAAATTATCTTTCCGCGCGGTGGGTTTCACTCAACTGGCACTTTTTACCCTCGATCCGCGTCGATTCTCGCGAGGGGACGATGCAATGCTTTTGACAGAAGACGTCGCTTGACGAACGTACATACGTCTACGATCCCCTTTGATCTCGCCTCGAGAAGGGAAATGTGATATATGAAACCACGAGGGAAGGAAAAGATAATTTTAACGTTGTTTCTGTTGTAATGGGGGTTGCAAGGTCGAAGGGTTGCCTCCGTTCTCTGAATTTATAGAATGTAAATGTATCTGGCATTGACAATTTTTTCCCCGTTTGATACTTGATAATGAGATTTTAATTGTTCCGATCCTACTAAATTCATCGTTTTTGTCTTGCTTTCTCGACTTGATCGATGATTTCGAAAAAACGACGGCGAAGTTGCTTTCCCTCGTTTTTATACCTTTAATACGCGCGTATTAAAAGGATTAACGAAGCATGACATCAGATACGATTTACACGAGTTAAATATTGGAAACACTTGACAGCTTCATTCGCTGTGACCGTAATGGCCTTTCACTATTCTTGACACTGTTACGGGACTGAAATGTTTGTCCAACGTGATCGAAACATCGATTCTAAATTCAAGCTTTCGAGTTTCGATGTGTCTCCATTTGGAATCTTTTTAGCGTCTTTTTTTCGAAATATTCTCACGCAGAAAGCACGTGAAGACGTCTGTTTAGAAGAGATCGGCACCTAGACGCGAACAAGAATATCCGATGGTTCTAATATACTTGTCAACGCGTAAAATAAATCCTTCGCGTTTGTCACGGTCGCGGTCTAAAATCGTGAACGCCGCGATTTGACTATTTCTATAATTACACGTTTTGGCCTTTTTTCCATTTGCAAAGACACGGATTCGTCACGTTTCTGCCCAGTTTAACACGTCATTCTTGTCAGACAGACCTGTCTCTCTTCACACCATCTACTTGGAGATACGCCGACGAAAAAACGAGAACGTTGCTCCTACTAGTAAATGTCAGTTATCTCGGGTCTATCTTTATAGATCGCCGCTCGAATCGAAACTCGCTTGTTCACTTTCATTCGGTTCACAGGCAACGGGAATTGTCTGAATGTTAAAATCTGAATTAATCTATGTACAGTCATATCATTTCCTAGAGTAAAAGTTGCTTCTTCAATCAATGGAAAATTCTGTTTGGAAAGTTGCGTCGAATTGAAACGATCGGCGAAAGCACTTGTCGTTGAAGGATTGCGGTTCCATTCGAGCAATCTCGAAACTTCAAAGCATCTTTGACTCCGTACTTGAGTTTATTTTCCAACTCGCTTATCAACGACGCGCTTTACATCCTCCGCTCGAGGTCGCTGCGAAATGCCGCGAAAGCGAGCGAAAATATCTGACGACGAGCAGAAAGTTGGAGAATATTCCGACTAATATTAACAACCGGTTGGTTGGTTCGCCACGTTCGAGAATCCTAATCGCGCGGTCAACAAGCAACCCGGATGGTAACCGGAAATATAATACAGGAAGCCCACAGGTAATCCACGTAATGCTCTCTAATTTATTTAAAGATACGAGCACCTGGGCACCATCGAGAGGGAAATGCCAGTATTTCATGGAAATGAACTTAACTGCACTCGCGAGGGCAGATCGTAATATCCCAGCCACCCAGTGGGAGAACTATGTTTTAAAATTATTTACCAGCCGACCACGCGTTCTACAGCCGGCGAAAGTAAATTGAGCACGACCGCTGGAAGAAGTATAATACTGTCAAAGATATAATACGGATTCGCTTTATCACGAGGTTCGAGAGTCGTCTTTACAGCGTTTAAAAATGGACGCGCGAGTCGCTCGATGGTACATCGGTCTCACACAAGCATTTTATTCTCGTTCTCGATGTAAATCAACGAGATCCCTCCGTACGTTGTGAGATAAATACTCTGTTTCTGCGATTTAAAAATCCCTCTGTTCCCGTGATCGCGAAATCCGTTCATTGGCTCATCTCGAATTCCGAGTATTACTACTTAGGCGAAAGTAAAGTTAAGTCGCATACCTGTAATTTATTTGTATTTAGCTGCGTATACAAAGAATCAAATGGCAAAAAGAAAATTCGCACAAAGCTAAATCTCTTAGTTGGACTTTGGAAGAAGATAATGGAATGAAACCAAATAATTGTTCGGTTCACGGGAAAATAAAATTTTCCTAGAGTTAGCTAGTTTTGTCTCATAGCGGTAGATAAAACCGCTTACCTATTAAAAAACGTGTATAAAATGCAACGTCATACAATTTTTATTTTTATTAATTAGTACAAGTAATATAAAAACAGTTATTTTTAAAAATTTTAATAAATATAAAGGTATTCTATTTAGTTTTATAAAAAATTATGTTAATTACTAGTTTAGGAAATTTTACTGTAGTTAAAAAAAATTTAAACTGTTTTAACATATAAATACATATACGTATATCTTAATTAACAAAACAAAAGTCGCAAATAAAATATTCGTCGCCTTTTTCAATACATGTACATATCACATGTATTCATCCATAACAAACAGTGTATTGAATTCATTGTTCTTTGGATTTCGAATGGAACGAAAGACTGAAGAGGGACAAAATACTCTGTAAGAACTATGAAATACAAATGTTGGATTCCTGAATGTGAAGATACTAAAAAAAGGCAATCACTTAAATCACAAAACATCGAATCCCTTCAAGTTGAAATTTTTAACTCCATCTGTACGAGACACTACGATGTCGATTGTTTCCGAAACTTGTAAAACAAGATCGAACATCGTGCCACAGTTCGATTATATATCGAAGCTCTTATTAAAAAAAAAAAACAATGGTACCCGGTTTTAGCCTACTTTCCCCAATACGTTGTTTCATCGGCATCGGGATCGGTAGAATTGTTTCAATAGCTGTTTGTATTTTCCTGATTACAACGGGGAACGAGCAGCTTAGCCATTCCCAGAGCGAGAACTTCGTTTTCATGTTCTTTAAAACACGGTGCAGCTCCGGCATCCACTCAACGAAGCGCGACTATTCAGTTGAAAATATACGATCGAGAAGCACTCACGAGATGCACTTACGGTTGTTTTAAAATCAATTATGCAGTTGCAATTACCATTAGATCGAGGTGTAATTTAAGATCGTTGCTGCTGAACGTGCTCTCGCGTCTGCGAGGGAATTAGAAAGAGAGAGAGAGAGAGAGAGAGAGAGAGAGAGAGAGAGAGAG